>JALMGJ010000001.1:118510366-118612866 GCA_023362775.1 Charina bottae
CTGTGAGACCATTGACTCCAGCCAAAATTGACCTGTCCAATTTATTTGCCCAAGAGAAGCTGTTAGTATTTCCTCACTTCCATGAAAGAGGCTGAGCCTCAGATACAATGTTTCTCAGTAGTGGCACCTGTTCTTTGGAATAGCCTCTCAGTAGAGATCAGACACTTTGTGGATTTTTCTTTTCTTTAATATGAATGCTTTATTGCTAAGTTTGTTTAACAAGAATGCTTTACTGTGATACATATCTTACTGTTTTTATCCATATAATTTTACATATAGAATGTACAAATCAGCCAAAATTATGCAATAACATTGAATTCTTACACTGGTCATGCTTTAAACATATGCCTAATCCTCCCATTTAAATAATGAGGACTTAATTGGAATATCTCCAGCAAAGGAGATCGTTACCTTGTCGTGGTGCTGGAGCTTGAGCACCTCAGTGAAACCATGAGCTAAACCGGGAAGGGACACCCAAGACGGGAAGGTCGTGGCAGAGAGGTCAGACTAAATACGATCCCTGGGGAAGGTAATGGCAACCCACCCCAGTATTCTTGCCGTGAAAACTAAATGGATCAGTACAACCAAAGATATGTCGGTATACCATCGGAAGATGGGACTCCCAGGTCGGAAGATGGTCAAAATGCTACTGGGGAGGAACAGAGGATACGTTCAACTAGCCCCAGATGTGATGACGCAGCTAGCTCAAAGCCGAAAGGACGGCTAGCGGCCGACGGTGCTGGTGGTGAACGACGAATCCGATGTTCTAAAGATCAACACACCATAGGAACCTGGAATGTAAGATCTATGAGCCAGGGCAAATTGGATGTGGTTATTGGTGAGATGTCAAGATTAAATATAGACATTTTAGGTGTCAGTGAATTGAAATGGACTGGGATGGGCCACTTCACATCAGATGACCACCAGATCTACCACTGTGGACAAGAGGACCACAGAAGAAATGGAGTAGCCTTCATAATTAATAATAAAGTGGCTAAAACAGTGCTTGGATACAATCCAAAAAACGATAGAATGAACTCAATTCGAATTCAGGGTAAGCCATTTAACATCACAGTGATCCAAATATACGCCCCAACCACAGATGCTGAAGAAGCAGAAGTAGATCAGTTCTATGAGGATCTGCAGCACCTACTGGATAATACACCAAAAAGAGATGTTATTTTCATTACAGGAGACTGGAATGCTAAGGTGGGTAGTCAGACGACACCTGGAATTACAGGCAAGCATGATCTGGGAGAACAAAATGAAGCAGGACATAGGCTGATAGAATTTTGCCAAGACAACTCACTGTGCATAACAAACACTCTCTTCCAACAACCTAAAAGACGACTTTATACATGGACTTCACCAGATGGTCAACACCGAAATCAGATTGACTACATCCTTTGTAGCCAAAGGTGGCGGACATCTATACAGTTGGTAAAAACAAGACCTGGAGCTGACTGTAGTTCAGATCACGAACTTCTTATTGCAAAATTTAGAATCAGATTAAGAGAATAGGGAAGACCCACAGATCAGTTAGATATGAGCTCACTAATATTCCTAATGAATATGCAGTGGAGGTGAAGAATATGCCAGCAAATTTGGAAAACACAAGAATGGCCATCAGATTGGAAAAAATCAACTTATATCCCCATACCAAAAAAGGGAAGCACTAAAGAATGTTCAAACTATCGAACAGTGGCACTTATTTCACATGCCAGTAAGGTAATGCTCAAGATCTTGCAAGGTAGACTCCAGCAATTCATGGAGCGAGAATTGCCAGATGTACAAGCTGGGTTTAGAAAAGGCAGAGGAACTAGAGACCAAATTGCCAATATCCGCTGGATAATGGAGAAAGCCAGGGAGTTTCAGAAAAACATCTATTTTTGTTTTATTGACTATTCTAAAGCCTTTGACTGTGTGGATCATAACAAATTGTGGCAAGTTCTTGGTGGTATGGGGATACCAAGTCATCTTGTCTGCCTCCTGAGGAATCTGTATAACGACCAAGCAGCAATGGTAAGAACAGAGCATGGAACAACGGACTTAAGATTGGGAAAGGAGTATGGCAGGGCTGTATACTCTCACCCTACCTATTCAACCTGTATGCAGAACACATCATGCAATGTGCTGGGCTTGAGGAATCCAAGGCTGGAGTTAAAATTGCTGGAAGAAATATTAACAATCTTAGATATGCAGGTGATACCACTTTGATGGCTGAAAGTGAGGAGGAGTTGAGGAGCCTTATGACGAAGGTGAAAGAAGAAAGTGCAAAAGCTGGGTTGCAGTTAAACCTCAAAAAAACCAAGATTATGGCAACCAGCTTGATTGATAACTGGGAAATAGAGGGAGAAAAAGTGGAGGCAGTGACAGACTTTGTATTTCTAGGAGCAAAGATTACTGCAGATGCTGACTGCAGCCAGGAAATCAGAAGACATCTACTTCTTGGGAGGACAGCAATGGCAAATCTTGATAAAATAGTTAAGAGCAGAGACATCACACTGACGACAAAGGTCCGCATTGTTAAAGCAATGGTTTTCCCTGTAGTAACCTATGGCTGTGAGAGCTGGACCATAAGGAAGGCTGAGCGAAGGAAGATAGATGCTTTTGAACTGTGGTGTTGGAGGAAAATTCTGAGAGTGCCTTGGACTGCAAGAAGATCAAACCAGTCCATACTCCAGGAAATCAAGCCAGACTGCTCACTTGAGGGAATGATATTAAATGCAAAACTGAAGTACTTTGGCCACATAATGAGAAGACAGGATACCCTGGAGAAGAAGCTGATGCTAGGGAAAGTGGAAGGCAAAAGGAAGAGGGGCCGACCAAGGGCAAGATGGATGGATGATTTTCTGGAGGTGACAGACTCAACCATGGGGGAGCTGGGGATGGTGACGGCCGACAGGAAGCTCTGGCGTGGGCTGGTCCATGAAGTCACGAAGAGTCGGAAGCGACTGAATGAATAAACAACAACAATTGGAATATGCCTATGTTTTCTTATGTCCCTCCCTCCCTTGATTTAAAAATAATAATAAGCAGTGTTAACCTGTTCTAATGATAGAACAGGGTAACAACCCAAGGTGAAATTATATAGCCACTTAATTGTGTTTTGACATTTTACTCTAGTGTTTGCACTAAAAGCTTCAGAAGTGATAGCTATAACAGCCTAACTGTTAGTGTTCCCCATTATTCTGGGTGTGTGGATTTTGTGTACAACATGGGATACTGTAGGCAAGTGCTGTATCAATCACCTGTCAAATTGGATATGCTATATGAAGTCTCCAGTTTGGCAAAACTGAGTACACATATCAGAAACATAGATTTCTTTTCCCTGACTAATAAAGAAGTAATATGTTCTTCAGTCACTTGTCTGTTCAGGAATCTTTATTCTGTTCAAGTTCCATTACAGAAACAAACATAAGACATTCTGATTTGGAATCTTTCCAGAGCCACTTCTGCAACTTGGCTTGGAAAATTCCAAAAGCCACTAGTAGGGTCTAGAATACACTTTTTTTTCTATTTTAGAGGTGCATCCTGAAGAAATAAATGCATAATTATGAGGTAACAAGATAAAGAGAAATCATACTTGATCACATAGTAAAGTGGTTTCTCATAAAATTTAATAAAATGATTAGGAATTTATCAGACACAAAATGTTTAAGTTTTACCATGTTAAAAGATTAAGTGTTTCAGCCTTGAAGCTTTCATATATTTCCCAAGATATTCTCTCTCTTTATGCACCACGAGCTATGAAAAAGGAACTTCATTTTATGCAAAGCAAGTTTCTCAACCAAGGTAATGGCTTTCCAGAAAATACATTCCCACTAATTTGGCAGATGATTAAATGGGCAGATTGACAATTACCAAGCTTGTCTGTGAATCATAAATCACATGTATCTTCCTCAGTGGAGAAATCTCCACTATTTTCCCCCACAATGTGTATTATTATAGTCTGTCATAACTGCTACATATGTATATTCACTGGCTTTGATCCAGATCTAGTCATGGATTACAGAGTGTATGAACAGCTAGTTGCATTGAGTGGAAAGTTCATTCTTATTCACATCAGAAGCCGTGCCAACAAGTTCAGTGGGGCTCAGATGAGCAATGTGTTCTAATCTGATATAGATATGCATCCTCATCAATAAAATATGTAATAAATTATATCCACAGGTAATATTCAAACTAGATGAAGGGAGGAGGAATTTATTTAAACAAAAGGGTTAAGATTAAATAATTTTTGCATGTGTTTAAGCAGCTGGCTTTGTGCTCCACATATCTCAGAAGAAATCTATTTCATTTTTCACAAAAGGCCAACATTAAACAACATTTGCACATATTCCTATGTATCACCCTGGTAAATCTGTCATGCACATGATGTTAAACACATTTAACATTTCAAAGAAGATAATTGTCTATGGGGAAAATTATGCTTGGTTCTTAATATATACCTTACAAGTACTATGAACTTTATGAGAGCCAGTTTGGTGTAGTGGTTAAGGTATCAGGCCAGAAACCGAGATACTGTAAGTTTTAGTCCTGCCTTAGGCACAAAGCCAGCTGGGTGACCTTGGGCCAGTCACTCTCTCCCAGTAAGCAGGCAATGGCAAACCACTTCTGAAATCTTGCCAAGACAACTGCAGGGACTAGAGACAACTGCAGTCCCCTGGAGCCAAGACTGACTTAAAGTTGTGCATGCGCACACCCACACCCACACACCCACACAAACCTATGAAATTTGCAGATTCACAAATGTTGGTAATGTGATAATATCAGATGTTTCTACCGTAGAGTTCATGTATGTCTGTGAGATGTTATCATGCTCACAAGCTGATTCAAATATCTATCTTTCAGAAACAACATGCCAACTACCTTCTGATGGAGAATAAAGTATTACTTTATTACCTGTATTATCAGAAACAATATACATCTCAATACAACCTGTTACAGAATATGAAAGGAAGCAGTTATTATTTTTGTGTTCTCATTGTTAATTCTGTAATGCTCTTTTTATATTTTCTTTTTGTATATATTTCTCTTATGGTCCTGAAGTCCAACTGCCCAAACCAATATCTTATCTGCTATCTTTTGAAGATAAATATATAATCCAAATGCAATCTTCTTGTTTCCTTGTATCTTTTGATAATGGAAAATGCCTCCTAATTCAGGGCTCCTGGTGGGAAAATGGCAAACTGAAAAACCTTGCCCGCGAGCAGAGTTGGCATCGTGGCATTTTTTTTGGGCACAGGCAGGCTTTTCCTGTAGCCCAAAGTGTTTTTCTGGAGTAAGGAAAACTCTGGGAATTGACCCATTTGTGCTCCAGACAGTGAGTTGTAGCCAGGAGAGTGTGGACAGTGTGCGCAATCAAATGGAAAAACTTCACCAGGAGGCTGGAATTTCATCTTTTTCCGAGCCACGTTGCAGCCTCTTAAAGGGGCAGCATAAGTTCTGCCTTCCCATTTCTAAAGCACCAATTTAGCTTTTAAGTTTTGTACCCTAAGAGAAGCTTTTTATAGTAAGAAGAAGCAAAACCTCTTGGTGATTATTGTTATTTTTGGATTATATTTTTAATTTTCTTAAAAACTTTTGGCTTGTTTTGTCATCTAAAGTGTATGAGGGGCTGAAAAAATATAATTGCCTATCCGTTACTATTTCTTGTAATAAATTTGAAGGATGGATTGTTTTCCTACACATTGTATTTAAGTTTTCTGTTCATTTTCTCTGGGACTTGTTTGCTAGTATACTTTCTTTTGTCAATTTCAGACGGACGTTTTTCATTAAGTCATTAAATTTTATTTCTGTGAGTTTTATCTTTGTGAGTTAACTATTTAGGGGGCGCCTTGGTTTGCTGCCTGAAGTATGGAAGTTTTTAAAGAAGATTTCTTAGAATTCCGTTCTGAGCATAAACAGACTTTTAAAGAAATCCTTTCAGAGTGTTGTCAAGCTGTTTTGTAGAGTGTTCGGGATTGTTGCTAAAATGTGTCATCTGGCTGGAAATGCTATGATGGAAGATGAAGATTTTGGTAAAGATGGGGACTTTGTTGCTGCTACTGAGATTGAAGTAATGCCAGCTGAAGATCGTGGTTTGGTGTTGAAGGGGTTAAAATGACAGTCTGAGTTTAAAACTGCACAAGGACTTGCTACTCTGGGGAAATGTTATGACTATCTGAATCAGTATTATGGGAAAGAAGACAATATGATGTGTGGGAGTTTTTTTTCTGCTGAGAAGTCTGTATCTTTGGAGGCAGTTGGGCTGTGGGATTTTTATATTAAAAAATGCCTTTTGTGTAATGGGGAAATATGTAAATGCTCTGGTATATTTTGAGGAGGGGTAAAAAATTAAGAATGTGTAATTGGACTGATAATGAGGTTATCATTATATATATTTTTATGATTTGGATTAAGATTTACAGGATTTTTGATTTGTAAAAATTTAAAAGTTATGGATAAGATATAATAATATTTTATATTGTTTTTAGATGTAATAGGGTTAAGATTGTTGTAGTTTTATTAATTATAAAGGCAGACAATTTGTTTTTATAATTTGATGTTTATTATAGTAGACAGAAACATACAGAATAGTGGTAGGAAGGAAATAATTAAATATATGATGTATTATTATTATTGGCTGTTGTGGGTCTTCCGGGCTGTGTGGCCGTGTTCTGGAAGTTGTGGTTCCTAACGTTTCGCCAGCATCTGTGGCCAGCATCTTCAGAGGGCAGGAGCACAGACAGAAGCAAAATCTCTGTGCCCAGGTAGAGATTTCGCTTCTGTCTGTGCTCCTGCCCTCTGAAGATGCTGGCCACAGATGCTGGTGAAACGTTAGGAAGCACAACTTCCAGAACACGGCCACACAGCCCAGAAGACCCACAACAGCCATCGAACTCCGGCCGTGAAAGCCTTCGACAATACTTATTATTATTATTATTATTATTATTATTATTATTTATTAAATTTCTATGACCATATTTTTATAGAGGAGGGAAGCTGAATTATAAATTTATACATACATACATACATACATACATATATACACACACACACACACACACACACACACACACTTTCATTTTTATATAAGGGGAAGGAGCAATTGTATTAGTGATTTGTATATGTGTTAAGGGAAGGATTTAGAGAAATGATGTGATCTTGGTTTGATATAGAAAAAGGGTTTGATTATGGTAACTGTTGTATATTCTTGCTGTTGAAAGTTGGAAGTCACCTTTGTATGTAATCTTTCAAAATTCTTTTTTCTTTTTTTTTCACACTTTTTAGTTTCTTTTTCTTTTTTGTTTGTTATTTTTTGTTTTTCTGTAGTTTTTATCTTTCAAATATAATAAAAAACTTTACCAAAAAGAAAAAAGAAAATGCCTCTTAATTCAACCACAGGTAGAATGAGTTTTCTAATTCTGGAAATTCTCTAATCACTGAATATGATAGAATTTCGAAATGGTGCTTCAGAGTCAGCACATAGCACTCATTGTATTATTAGAAGAACCAAGTTGCTAGCTAAGGTATGCATGAATCATGTTTGTCAAAAAGACAGCAATTAACAGAGTAAAATGTGCATAGCTAAGAATTATTTGAACTTAGAAAGAAGATGTGAACTCAACATGATTGGCATTTCTTTGCAAACCTGAGTAACTTCTACCAACTCCAGAATTCTCAGCAAAGACCAGTGAAGAATAATTTCTCTCTTTTGTGATTGTCACTAGTGTTGACTGTGGTGTGTAGATATCATCTGTCCCATCTGATTTAGCTTATGTAGGAACGAATGAGATTCTCCAACTCCTCTTTATCACCAGATAGAGGCTGTCTAAACCTCTAGAATAATTCTGTGGTGGGGGAGATTCATCCATTGAATAAATGTACCTCAGGAGTGAAATGATCCCTTTCATCTATGGAGAGCAGATTCTAAATCCAATCCATAGGTTCTGTGCATAAAACAAACAAATCATCCTTTAGGTATTTAACAGAAGAACTCTTCCTATCTCCCTACATAAATGAATAACATAATAATAATAATAATAATAATAATAATAATAATACAAATAATAATAATAATAATAATAATAATAATAATAATAATACATATTCCTGCCTTCTTGTATACAAGATGTTGTGTACTGATTTTGTAATTTCCTTTTTGTTTCCTTGTGGAACATTCACATGAATTTCTTTTCAGTCAAGAGTTCTGCAGTGTTTTCACTGCAAACATCAATACCTTAGATTGCACCAAGTTCCATTATTTACGCTCTATATGTGAGCTCCAGATAAATCAAGATCCACCTAAAAATGCAAAAGAAAAATCAGAAAAAGGAGTTAAAGTAAACAAGCATAGAACAGCTATATATTAATGCAACCTTCAATGTCATGTGACACCATATAATAAACTTGGGCTATCTTTCCTTCCATTTCAAAATGGTTTTTGCTGTTTCGCTTAATGTATTGCCATTCCCAAACTAGGATGTAGCTGAAGCTTGCCCATGGCTATGCAGCACTCTCTACTAATGCAAGTCTGATGAACAGCATCAGGACTCCATTAGAGATGGAATGTTTTATTTAAGTACTCAGTTGGTAACTTACTAACAGATTTCCCTTAGCAATTTGCTCACCCTAATTGTTAAAACATTTCTTGCTATTTCAGAAGTTTCAGATGTTCCAGAACTGCAAACACCTGCAGATTAGGCAATATGGAATATCATGTGAAACAGAATGTTGGTTATGCTATTGTTTTTAAAGAAAAAATGACTTATAGTCTGATTTAAATGTGTTTTAATAAAATGTTTACTTGTATATTGCTCAAACAGTTTTTCCCCCACCTTTCCATTCATCTAAAATACCATGTCATTCAGCAGCTACATGTCTTTATAATATTTATAATATTATTTATAATATTTATTAATGGGACAAATTCAGTGGCTATAAAGCAGGAAGTGGGAGAATTGGAAAGAGATTCTTGCTTTCTTAAAAATTTGACATGCCACTATGCAATACTCCAGGCTGAAGTAGCAAGAGAGAGAGGGAATGAGAGAGAGATTTCATGACTATAGCAATGTTTGTATGGATGCTTGGAAAGGAGAAGAGGGAATTCAGACTTCAAATATATGTTAAAGGTAAAGGTAAAGATTGCTCCCGCACATTTGTGCAGTTGTGTCTGACTCTAGGGGCCAGTGCTCATCTCTGTTAATTAGCCGAAGAGCCAGCATTGTCCAAAGACGCTTCCATGGTCATGTGGCCGGCATGATGCACGCGGAATGCTGTTACCATCCCACCGAAGTGGTACCTATTAATCTACTTGCATTTGCATGCTTTCGAATTGCTAGGTTGGCAAGAGCTGGGCCTAGTGCGGGAGCTCACTCCATCATGCGGGGCTAGGGATTTGAACCTCCGAACTTGTGATCTTCTGATCGACAAGCCTGGTGTCTTACCAGCTGAGCCACCATGCCCCTCAAATATATGTTACCTCTTCTTTAAAGCTAGCATTGTAAATGCCTAACAGTTATGTTTTTCAGAAAAGTAAGGTAAGTTTTAATGACATCTTTGTTTTAAGTAGTGACTGATCTCATAGTGGTCATGTTTAGAAGAAAGGAACAAGGAGATCCTTTAGAAGAGAAAGAGAACTTTTTAAAAATTATACTCTCAATGCCAGAGTTATGGCAAACACAAATGAATTCAGCACTGGGAAAGTTCATAGCAAGCCTTTAAGAATGGTAGGGTGGCAGTATGAGGCCACATGCCCTGTTCCATAAATCTGAGGCTGTTGGGCTAAATGTGGTCACTCAAAGTCTAAGGTGCAGCTCCCCTAGACCTCCAAAAATTGTTACCAAATTGTAATTTTTAATGTGACAAGAGGATACAATTATTAAATATGTAATTGGAGAGTAATCTTATTAAATGTATTTCATTGATCCTGGTATAAAATTAGTCTCCTTTTGCTTTGTCTTAGCAGCTCAGCCTCTAATGGTCAGGTTATTGTAATATGGTCTATGAGAATGTCCTTGAGAGACAGGAGGAGGAGGAGGGGGAGGAGCTGCAAACTAGGCAAAGGTCAGATAAGAGGCAGCTTAGCCCACAGAAGGAATGGGGGAGTGGCAAATGTCTTAGAAGGAGTCCTCCCTAGTTTCTTGGACTGTAAAGGTGAGGGGAGAGAGCGGTACTTTCAGACTTGCAAGACTGATGTCAGCTCTTCAAGATAGTCCAGACAAGAAGCACCAACCATGAGTACTTCCTTTATTGTGAGGTTACAGTAACAGAATCTTGCAAGTCTGAAAGTGCATGTCTCTCCCCTCGCCTTTACAAACTAGGGAGGGTCCCTTCTGAGACTTTTGCCACACCCCCATTCCTTCTGCAGGCTAAGCTGCCTCTTATCCGATGCCTAAACTGTTGCCTAGTTTACAGCTCTTCATCCTCCAGTCTCTCAAGGACATTCTCACAGACCATTATAGTTATACTGCAGGATTAGATGATAATACAGTCTGAGAAGGATTAAAAATAATGTGGCATGACTGAAACTTTTAAGCTCATTGTTCAATCACAACAGTGAACTGCAGGAAAAGAAATAGGGATGGGTGAGAAGATTGGTGAGAGCATAAGTGAGGCACAAGTGAGATGATAGGGTCTTTTCATTTATGATCATAGATTCTGAACAAATAAGGTATGGGAACAACCAAGATCACCCACTTAGAGTTATGGGGTTCAGTGCAGAGCAAGTCATGAGGGAGTTTCTCAAAACTGGTGTGACTAATGGGACAAGATTAATAGTTTCTCACAAAGCCATAATTATTTCAGATCCTATTTCATTTAAGTGAAACTTGTGGCCTTAGGTCAACGACATGTCTTATCTCATTATTCTTGATCTAGTTGCAAACATTCACTAATACTTTAAGCTGGAAAAATGATTCATTACTCCTGTAATTCTTTACTTAAAAAGATTTGCCTGCAAGATCACCAGAAGTGTCCTGGAGTGGGAAGAAGTTGCCCTGATATTTTGACAGCTATAAGTTTCTATTTTAGTCAGGGACAGAATTGCCTTATTCCTACCAATTCAGAGAAATGTGCTAAAATTATTATAAAGATAAGCTATTTTAATAATAATGCCATTAATCAAAGAGAAGTCTTGAAACACTCTCTTTTATTTAACCACTCCATCTTGTTTATGAGCAAAGGGTAATTAAAGATCAGAGTTAATAAATTTAGGCAGAAATCCTTCAAAAAGTAAGTGGCAATTGGTTAACTGGGAATAAGAGCTATTTTTCTTTGATTAACCAGTGGTGCAGCTCCCCCCAAACTCCTATAACTTCTGTTATCAAATTGTAATTTTTACCTACTAGGCGAGAAAATGGTAATTTATCTTGCTTAACTGTGTGTGTGTGTGATGTATGCATCAGAAGTAGTAAGCCATTCAAGTAGAAATTCAAAGAGGAGCAAGGCAAATAACCACAGGCCCATAGACTACTACTCTATAGCTATGAGATTGTCCTAATCTTCCTCAGTAATCAATAAACACGTTTGAAAACTTACCAGATCAAATTATACACACATTGCCAAATAATGATTTAAATATCAAAAGTATTTGCAAGAGAAAGATGTGCAGTACGATTGGAATTAATTCTGTGCATCAATATACAATGAATTTAACAAGCATTATGTACAGGAATGCAGAAATTAAGTTTGATTGATTTATTGGTTTTAGGCACTGCCTAACTTCAAGATGATTCTGGGTGGCTCACAATATAAGCTGATAAAGGAATGCAAGAACGATTAGCAGAACCATTAAGAGATAATAAAAGAAAATGGAAACTATAATCTAGTCCTGGGAAAGGATTCACTGAATCCTCTGAAAAAACAATAGTCACCGATACAGCCAAAAGCCAATAGTCACAATACAAATGTGTATATAGTCCTTCTTAAAAGACCAAATTAAATTTATTATTTTAATACAGCTAATATTTTTAGTCTTGTTGATCCTTAGAGATAAGAATAAGGGTGTCTTTGAGGATAATTAAATTCCTGAAAAGAATGAGTAGAATGGAATCTAGATGTTTCAAAAAAATGTGGGCAAATGATGAACAGTTCCACTGGGTCAGGCCAAAGAGGGCCAGGGAAAGTGATGAGCAATAGCAATGACTGCAAAACAACACAAATTTCTAACAGCAAAGCAAAACAGACAAGTTGCTTTGATTTGCCTCATTTTTGAGTCCTCCTCCAGGAGATCAAATAGTTACCACACACTCAGGTCTTCAGATGGCTTATTCAACTCCATTGAATACACACATATACACAAACACAGATGAGAAAGTTGTTAGGAACTATATTATTTATTTATTAACTTACTGACTTCCTCGATTTTCATCTCAACATATTCTTGTGACTCTCAGCTGTTACAATGTCACAATAAAAACAGAATACAAACAACATGCAATCCAAATTGCAAAACAAAAACAAAGTAAGAAAGAATTGACCATTCTAAAAATTGCAAGATTTACAGTTAAGTGGTTGAAAAAATGAGATACGGATAGGGATAGGGATATAGACATTTTAATGATGGAATAAAATGAGTTGTAAAAAACAAGCTGCCAGATATTGAAATGCCGAAAAAGAGCCATGGCTTGAATTCCACATGTTGTTATTCTGGCTAACGCTTTGCATCTGTATTTGTTTAACTTCTGGAATATATGTTTACATTATTAAATATTGTTTGCTTTCTTTCTTTCTATCTTCTTTCTTCTTTTCTTTCCCCTTAATTTACTGAGAATTGTGTAGTTGATATTACCTTCTTGTAAGATTATTTTGTTTCAGAGAAGACAGAGTGCTCATTAGGTAGATTTATATCCTGGCTTTGAACCTTTAGTCCTTTTTCAAATCAGACTTTGAGATCTAGATCTATCCAGCTTTCACTACTTGCTATATCCACAAGTTTTGACAAATCAGAGCAGTTGACATTTCCTTAATGATCACAAAAAGTTGTGTGAAAGAAGCATGGATAGGCTTCATCCAACATTGCATTACAGTAACTTGATTGAAGATTTACATTTGGATGGGGGCTTTGAGTATAAGGACATATTTGTAGGAAAGGAGGATTTAAACTTTTAACACACACATTCCCAGGGGCCTTGATCTGAAATCTTATCACCAAGTGGTAGGTCAGTGAGTTTTTATTTGTACTACAGAAATATAAATTCAACAAATACTATCAATAAGCACATACAGTACCTGATATCTTTATGAAAAAAAGTCTGTAAATAATCAACTCTTATTTCATACATAGGCAAACCTTTCTGCTTCAACCAGTTCAATATTATTCTTTACCACAATAAATCACAAATTATTGTGTGTTATACCCCTTTCTATATGCCACCCTCTCCTTAATCTTACTTCTGTGAAAAATCATGTTTGGGCTTGTTCTACTATACCCATATTTGTGGTGAAATTCACAGGTTTGTCAAGATGATTTTAAATCTGGCCAGTGTTTTGGAGTTTATTAAGGAGAGACCTTTTGCCTTATGGGGTGTGACTGAAAAAATCATTATACAATATTGTAAGGGTAAAACTATATTTGACTTGCAGCAGCTAGGTGTAGATTTGATTTACATCCAAAGCAGTTAGGTGTTTGATTTGATCTGATTTGATATGATTTGGTTTGGTTTAGTTTGGTTTGGTTTAACAAAGAACATTACTGGCATGGGCTGGTAATATCTGATCATACAACAATGAGATATCAGTTAATACTATTCATTGACAAATCAAGATCATGATGAATATTTTTTAAATAAAAGCAAGTTATAATGAACTGTGGAAATCCATGTATGATTCTATCATTACTGAACTTGCAGCACTCTAATCACAAACCTTAAATCAAAATGCAGCGTACTAGCATAATGAAAATGTATATTATATAACAATAACTAATCTTTATAAAATCCTGCATTTTACCATTCAGAACACTTCACCAACGTTTTAGGAACAATCTATGAATTACCATGAAAATTATTGAGAAAAAAAATTGTCTCATTTTAGATAAACAGAATTTTCCAGAACTGGTATTAGTGATAAGATGAGCACATTTAAAAAAAAATAGTACCTAAAGCTTATCCTTTATTTATTTTTTGGAGGGGATGATTCCTTTGAAGTAGAAAGATGCTACCATCTCGTATGGTATTAAGTACTATTCCATAGCAATTTGAAGCTTTTAGCTACCAAGTCAGTTTACTCCTAAGATGTTTATGCTAGAAGCAAATTCTTGCTGTTATTTGATGGCTTTCCAGTAATGCTACTTATTGATTTGTGATAGTTATCCTGATGCCCTTTAAAATAAGCAGTAATGGGCCTAGTTCTCACAATTAATAGACAAAGCTGTAAACTTGCTTCTATGATACATGGTTTTAGACAGCAAGTATAGGCTTACAGAATTTAAAACCCCACTTCCTGACAGAAGATGATGATGATGATGATGATGATGATGATGATGATGATGATTGTAGAGCATTGAGACATCTCACACCCAAATGCTGAAAAACAGCTTTAAATTTTCATCTCTGGAAAAACTTGGAACGTTCATATGAGGGAGAGTTGTTAATTCCTAACTGTTAGCACTAATTAGCACACAGTCTTCTCCAGATACATAACTAAGACTTTGGACATTGATATTTGTGCAAAGGATCTTTTAATATTGCAAGAGAGTATTTGGAAATTTAATTCATGATGTGGACTCACAGCAGGTTCTTCATAAATAATTTCATTGACAAAAAAGTATACTAACACAGAAAAATCAAAATATCCAAATGATTTCTTTGGTAATTAGATTACACAAATTCTGAGGAGAAACGGAACAGAACAGAAGCCATTCTTATCAAATTGTGTGCTTCTCTCCATTCTTTAACCCTGAATAGCTGGAAAACGGATTACAACTGCTTTCCTGGAAATCAAGAATGTCAATTAGTTTTAACTCGTGCAGGTAACTTTGATCTGGAGATTCTGATTTTTTCTTCTCCTCCTCATCTACCTGATGCAATTCATCAGCAATGGACAAGCCTTCATAGGGACCTCTGATCTTTCCACATTCAAATGAAATTAGTTTAATTACATTTATCCAAAAACTTTTTGTTAGCCCGAGTGCACGCTAACAAAAATGATGAAGGACTTCATCTAAAGAGAAGACAAAATCAAAGAGTACTGACCAAAAAGGAGTAGGGACTAGCTGTTCTTCAGGGAAAACAACAACTAAATAATTAGCATTTAGCTATACTGTCTGTAAGGCAGAGTTAAGGATGCCCTTGAGTTGAGCTTGACTCCTGGTGATGGCATCCATGCAGTTTTCTTGGAAGCAAGGTGAAAGAGGCTTGTCATTATCTTCTAAGATTTTTGTATTTATTATTTCCCAGCCTAGCCTTAAAATGTGAAAATTGACAGTTCTCCCTGAAACCACTCATAATTTCACCAATAACTGGTTACCTTTATAAAAATTTGTCTGACTTTTACACTGGCACTAAAAGGCCAAAGCTTTTGTTGGAAGACTATTTCTTGTCTTGATCCAGGCATCATCTCTCTCCCCACATCAATTTGAAATGAAAGAATTAAGTACACTCTACCTGAAAGAAACTCTTTGTCTGACAAATGAATGCATGGGAGTGTTTCCCCATTAAACCTTGCTGCCAAGCATTTAGTTGTTTTATTGCCTTCTCTTTCCTCAGTGAGGGAGGGAAGAGTACCAGGGGAGTAACCCTGTGTGATAGAAACTGGCAATTGGAAACATTATTCTTTTATATCCTTGGTAAGCCATAACTTCTTCCGAAAGGAACCATTTTCTTTTAGCACAAGTGTTTGTTTATTTTCAGATATCCTATCACCCTTGATGAGGGAGACGCTAATGGATCCCATAGTGTTCCCCATTCACCAATGCTGTTATTTTTGCATTATGACTTCTCTTATGATTGATGCCTTTGACACAGCCTGAACAGCTTCTGGCACAAAGAATGAGCACAGACAGAATTAGTGGTCGGTTTGGCTGATAAAACACAACCCCTTCCATGAGAAACATGCTGAGAGATTTTAGGGTCTTGTTTATTCTGGAGCACAGATGGCACACGGGTGAGGGTTCAGGAACTGGGTAAATGCAGCAGCTTCTCTTCAGATTATCACGGTTTATTTATTATCCTATCCTCTGCCTTTTCTTGCCTACTGCTGAATCAGTTACAGAGCAAAACCCGCTTCTTAGCAGTCCTGATATCTCGGTGAAAGGAAGATGAATTGGAAAATAAAATTAAGATAGTGTAACAGAGTGTTTTAAATGTGAACAAACACCAGAGAAAGCCAATATAACAACAGGGGTATGGAAAAAGAAAAGACATTTGATTAAAACATGAGTGGACTGTACTATTAAGGTGGTGTGAACTGGAGCCCTACAGTGCACCTCACAAGTGGGGAGGCAGTTCAGGAGAAAAAAGCTGGATAGTTTCCAGCTCAGTGCAGTCCTTTGGGTACAATGTTTTGGTCATGGTGCCACCATTGAGTTGGGGTACAAATGGGAGCAAGTTAGAAAAGAGGATTAAGGGAAAGAAGTAACAATAATACAAATTTTCAGTAGGTAAAAATCCTCTGTGTAAGTACCTGGCAGAGAGATTGTAGTGGGAAAGAGGAACCAGAAGTTGTCAGAATATACTAATTTCCCACCAGTTAGCTCAAAGACTTTCAGTCCTGGCTCAGCTCATTGTTTGGTGAGACTTCACTGATGTCTGTACTCCTGAGAACCTGTTAAGTGTCCAGTTGAGCTCACAGATCATTAAGAGACATTTGTTCCAATCTGTTCATGAAACAAAACACTTGCTACTTCATGCAGCAGTGGTATCATTTCTTGAAAAACAGGAACTTACAGTATTTCTGCAAGCAGCCAGTGTATCTGCAGAAAGACCTGTGTTTTGTGGTGATTTCTTGCATGGGGCAGTCTGGGCAGACATTTGTCAGATGGCCTGGCCAACTGTGTTTCAAGTATGATGAACCCTGGTGTGGTGGTAGGATTAGGTGAAGGGGGCAAAATAATTTACAGCAGAAGGGACATGCCAGCTTTGGACCATAATCCCAAATTGAATTGTTCAATTTCAACTTCCACTGATTTGAATTGTTGTTGCCATCTTTTATTCACTTTCTGTTTGTGTAACCTTCTTGTATTTTTAATTTTTTTATGGGGTTCATTTATACTGTATTTATTATGTGAGCTGTAAGGAGTAATTTTTTATTGTGGTGATACACAAATATGTTTTATAAATAAATAATCTTCAGAAATGCCAGCATTGAGTTGTGGTTGTTTATTCACCTTTATTGGCCAGTAGATCAGTGGGCTGAGATATGTCAGTGTTTGTCTACTGACTAGGAATAACAAGTTACAATTGGTTGTTAATTTTCTGTAAGCCCTATAGAATTGAAAAAAAAAAACCTCATTCCTATGCCATTCCCATTCCCATTTATGTCATTCATGTTCTGGTTCATTTGAATAATTAATTCAGAATATTTGGGCAATGAGAAGGCTGATTATCTGAAAGTTCACTCGGACTCTGATTGGAATGAGCCTCTTTCATCTAGATCTAGATTCTTCCCTCTCTTGTCCTCCCTTCTCTTCTGCCTCTCCAAGCCTCTTTTGACAATTCATGCTCCAGCAGTTGAAGGCCATTCTTATTATTTACCTTGAGGAGTGACAAAATCCCATGAGGGAGATCACAAGTGGTGCTACAAAGGTGCAGGAATTGGTATGTCAGATTGTTAGATCCTGGAAAATATTCATGGCTTCAGGGTTTAATGAATACAGCTGCCTCTGTTTTAGTTTACCCTAGCTGTGTTCTCATGCATACGTCTGCAGCTGAATTTGACAATGTTAGCTAAATCTGTCTCCAATGCATATGCAAATGAGTCCCTAAATTCTGAAAATATTGGGATTCCTGCAGCAGGTTCTGACATCACAGTTCTGATTCAATGAAAAGTCAAGTTTCAATAGTTTCAATAGTCAATAAAACTATTCAAAAGCTCCTTCCTACACTGGTTGCTCTTAAGCCAGCCTTTATAAAATTGGCGTCCTCCAGATGTCCTGGGGCTACTCCTGGGCTATCCCAGCCCACCAGGAAGGCATCAGATTGGGAAGTCTGCATCATTGCCTTTAGGAATGATAGACTATGACATTAAGTAATATTAAGTTGGGGCTTTTTTCCTGGCATATAACTGGTCTTAATTTTTTAACTTGTGAAATTGTAGTTAATGGTGTAGTAAAACACTGAAATTATGATGTTCTTGGATGAAGAGAAAAGGAATGAGCTGTGCTTATTCATGAGCTTCATTAAAGAGAGACAGAGCAAGAGAGAGATCATTTCCACTATTAAATGTTATTTGTCACTTCAAATTAAATTAAATCAGACAAGCTAAATGAGGGTGGTATAATTAATAAAAGGTCATCTCAGGTCACAATCTTACATTTGATTTATGCTGGCTGAAGGGTTATTAGATTTAGAAGATGTTCTTCTACTCCAACAGACTGCCATATATGCTACCTGTTGGAGTGTGTGTTTTCTTGCACAGGCAGAGTATCAGAAAGTGATTAGCTTCAGAGACCAATAAATGATGCCAGTCATTGTAGTAACTTAGTTGCAGTTGTATTAGTTATTCATACAAATAGATACTATTTACAGTTCTCTTCCAGATCCCTGGAAGGGTTACAATTCTTTCATCACTCACCAGAAAGGATAAGTAGCAGAAGCAAGCAGGAGTAGAAGCAAGCAGGAACAGTAAGAAGTAAACAGTAAGAAGTGAGGAGTAAGAAGGAAGGCAGGGCGAGGCAGGCAAGCAGGTTCTTTTATAATCTTCAACCTGGATCACATGCTGCCTGACCTTTTAAAGTTTGTAGGTGCTTACCTAATGAGGCTTTATTGCTGTGACTTACCCTCAAGGAATAATACACCAACACTCCTCTTATTATGCTAGAGGTGTAAGTCGCAAACCAATTTTTTTCAGTTAACTCCTTGTGTTTTACTGCAGCAAGGGGCTTTGTTAGAAAATCAGCAATCATTTTTATTTATTTATTTATTATTTGGATTTATCCCCACCCATCTCTACCGTGGTCATGTCAATCATGTCTTTTGAATCACAGAACTTCAACACAATTTCACCTTTGGCTATTAAATCCTTGACATAATACTATTGTATGTCAATATGCTTAGTTCTGTTCCTATAACCCTCAGACTGAGCCATATGAATACAACCCTGATTATCTTCAAAAACTGTTACAGGCTGGTGCAATTCCATCCCTATGTCTTTTAACAATTGTTTAAACCATACAATCTTGTTACAGATTTGTGCTAGGCTATAAAATTCTGCTTCTGCTGTAGAAAGAGCAACAAGCTCAGGGAGTTGGGGGTGGGCGGTGTAGTTTTGTGCTCGTTCGCCTCCTTCCTCCAGGGCCGTTCCCATTCGGTGTTGATAGGGGAGGAGAGAGCCACCCCACGACCCCTGATTTGTGGGGTGCCGCAGGGGTCGGTTCTCTCTCCTCTCCTATTCAACATCTACATGAAGCCACTTGGCGAGATCATCCGTCACCACGGGATGAGGTATCACCAATATGCTGATGATACCCAGTTATACATCTCCATCCCGGGTGAAGTAGGTGATGCGGTCAATGCCTTATCTCAGTGTCTGGAGGCTGTGGGGGTCTGGATGGGGAACAATAGGCTTCAACTGAACCCTGGTAAGACAGAGTGGCTATGGATTGATGGCTCCCCTAGATCCGGGAAGTTGTCATCCTTGGTTCTGGGTGGGGTTGCACTACCTCACTCGGATCCAGTGCAGAATCTGGGGGTCCTCCTGGACTTGCGACTCCTGCTCGAAGAGCAGGTGGCAGTGGCGGCCAGGAGGGCCTTTGCACAATTTCGAGTTGTGCACCAGTTATGCCCTTTCCTGGATCGGGAGGCCCTCCGAACAGTCACTCACGCCCTTCTCATCTCCCATATAGACTACTGTAATGCGCTCTACATGGGGCTACCCTTGAAGAGTATCCGGAAGCTTCAGCTGGTACAGAATGGGGCGGAGTGAGCAGTTATGGGTGCCATGAGATCAGCACATGTAACACCTCTGCTACGCGAGCTGCATTGGCTGCCAGTTTGCTTCCAGGTCCAATTCAAGGTGTTGGTGATTACCTTTAAAGCCCTATATGGCATAGGGCCAGGGTACCTGAGGGACCGTCTTGTCCCAATAACATCGGCCCGCCCCACCTGTGTATGCAGAGAGGGCATGCTTCGGTCCCCCTCAACAAGAGAATTCCATCTAGCGGGGTCCAGGAGGCATGCCTTCTCTGCGATAGCGCCCGCCTTATGGAATATCTTGCCCCTGGAGGTGAGACTGGCCCCTTCACTCCTGGCCTTTCGGAAGGCCCTTAAGACCTGGCTCTGCCGCCTGGCCTGGGACAATGGAGGTGGTAGTGCCTCCTGGGGTTGGCTGGCCCCGTAGCAACATGATCTATGCTATGGTTCCCAATCCATCTTGGATTTTATTTATTTTATATTGATTGTGTTTTTTAGATATTTTCTATTTTGTATAGCTTTTAAATTTTTAATTATTGTAACCTGCCCAGAGTCCCTTGCATGGGAGATGGGCGGGGAATAAATTGAAATAATAAATAAATAAATAAATAAATAAATAAATAAATAAATAAATAAATAAATGTATCTGTTTCTTAGAATGCCAGGGAATTTTTTAGCCAGCATACTGTATTATAGCTCCAGAAGTTGACTTATGATCATTTATGTCTGCTGCCCAGTCTGAATCAGCATATGCCTGTAATTCTCCTGTCCCAGAAGTAGAAAGCCTCAGACAGTAATCCTTTGTGCCTTGCAAATACCTAGACAGTCTTTCAAATGCTGCTTTTCCAGTAGAAGTTGGCTTGTCTACTTATCTGCTTAAAATTGAAACAACATTAGAAATATCTGGGCGAGAATGATTTGCAATGTACAATAAACTTCCAATCACAGGTCTAAACCCATCTGCCTCAGATAACTCAGATTCTCCCACCTCCCTCTGGAATTCAGGAAGCATAGGGGTTAAGACTGATTTACATTCCTGCATGTTAAACTCCTCTAGGAGTCTCTTGATCTTATTACTTTGGCTTACCAGGAAACTACCATCTTTTTCTTTGTATATTTCCAAGCCTAAGTAATTTGTTACTATGCCAAGATTCTTTAATGTAAAATTGTTCTTCATGTACGTTTCCAAATCATGTCGCTGTTTTTCTGATGAAGTAAGTAACAATAAATCATCAACATACAAACACAAATCCTTGGCTAGAGCTGTTGCCTCAGCCTGATTGCTCTTCCCTCCTCCCACTTTTCCATGTTGTAACTTATCAGAAGAAATGGGTGGAGCTGAGTGCTGTTCCTGTCGGTTCTCCCATTCAACAAGCAGCCATCCAGAAACATACGAAGGAGTAAGTTCAGCCTTTGGCATTGCTTCCAGGGTGCAAATTAACGTATCCCACATTTCATTCAGTGAAGATAAAATAATGTATGTTTTTGTTAGAGGTGTAAACTCCATACCTCTCTCTTGCAATTCTACAAACAGCTGCTTTATGGAAAGTAAATGTTCAGGCAGGCTGCCCTCTTCTGACATATAAGCTTTGTAAAGTTTTCTAGTTAGGGAAACCTTACTTCCAGCTGTTGCTTTTATATGCAAATCTCTTAGTGCCTCCCATAGTTGTTTTGCAGACTGTAAACCATGCACATTCACTAGCTGACTTTCTTCAACTCCCAAAATAATGGACGCTATGGCACATTCATCCAGTCTTAACCATGCATTGGAGGGATTTACTGGAGTTGCCTCAGCTATCAGAGACCATAAATCTTCTCTCCAAAGGTACATTTCCATTTTTAAACTCCAGTTTATGTAATTAGTTTCTGATAATCGCTCGAGCGGCATTCCTGAGTACTGATAAGCAGCCATGGCTTCTATCTTTACAGAGCACCTCGTAAATTCCTCAGCTTAGCTTTTCTGCAAACAGCTAGAAACTTCCCGGAAGTTTCAAAGAGAAAAACACTTCACTTGCCTTGTTTACTAGTCTTCAGATGCAAACAAGCTGCTGCTGAGCTGGTCTCTTTGTGCTTTCTGGGCCCATAACCTGTTGGAATATGTGTTTTCTTACACACGCAGAGTATCAGAAAGCGATTAGCTTCAGAGACCAATAAATGATGCCAGTCATTGTAGTAACCTAGTTGCAGTTGTATTAGTTATTCGTACGAATAGATACTATTTACAGTTCTCTTCCAGATCCTTGGAAGTGTTACAATTCTTTCATCACTCACCAGAAAAGATAAGTAGCAGAAGCAAGCAGGAACAGTAAGAAGTAAACAGTAAGAAGGAAGGCAGGGTGAGGCAGGCAAGCAGGTTCTTTTATAATCTTCAACCTGGATCACATGCTGCCTGACCTTTTAAAGTTTGCAGGTGCTTACCTAATAAGGCTTTATTGCTGTGACTTACCCTCAAGGAATAATACACCAACACTACCATCATGGCATGTGTGAAATGGTTGAAATGGGTTAGAACTGTAATGGGATCTTCACAGGAAAGAGGCACAGATGTGTCACATGCCTAATTATTTAAATTCAGAGTCACTCCATAGGTGATAGAGAAATTTTATATGTACACATTGTACCTATAACAATGTGATGGATAATAAGGTGCACTGCCATCATCATGAGTTTAATGGTGCCTTCCTTGTGTGGGCAGCATACGGGTGTCATAACCAGCACATCCTTGATTGGTAGACACTAGAGAAGTTTCCAGTGATACTGGGATGTTTCCACTATTTCTATGCCACTGACACATTTTCTGCCTGTATATTTTTCCTGCAATTTTGCATCCAGTAGTCGCACACTGTCAACAATATATTCTGGGTCCCAGTTTAAAGTGAGTGTAAGATTGATTTGCCTACTGTTTTTTTAAAGACCTTGAGCTAATTATCCATTTAAAATTTAGGAAAACTAGGACATTCTCAAATAATTGTTTTGTACTAATTTAGCCTTTAAATTTCAGAGATTTAAATCAAAATACAATTCAGAAGCGCTGGAACAAGTTCCACAGGCAAATGGAGAAAGGGGGGGGAAGTATATTACATTTTATTCCTCGCAATTAAATCTGAAAACTGGTTCAGACTGCTTAATATAAACATCAGCACTATTTTGCCATACCTTAAACTAGTCATCAAGGACAAAAATCAGGATTTAATATACAGCAATATGTTTTGTGTTTGTTTTAAAAGTATATAGAAACAGAATATAGAAATATGAACCGAAAGAAAGAAAGAAAGAAAGAAAGAAAGAAAGAAAGAAAGAAAGAAAGAAAGAAAGAAAGAAAGATTGTTAAAAGTTGACAGAAAGTCACACTTTTATCACTGATATCTCCAGAATATAATCAATATGGGAACCATGCCACTCCTTAGGGACTGGAAACCAATCACACTCTCCAGCTCTCCAGGCTACATCCTCTTCATTGGATGTCTGACTCTGCAGGCCAAACTTAACATTGTGACACTTAAAAAGCAGGTACTCTTTGTGAGCTACAGTAGTTCATTTAAAAAAAGGTTTTAAATAAGAATAGATTATGCACATAAATGGTCCACCCACAGGTATGTCCTGGATTAGTACTCCAATTGCTAATGGTCAAATATGCTACTATTAGAATTGAGTGAGTAACTATATAAAATAACTTATTAAATGTATAACAGCAAGAAAGAGATAGGAGGGTTCACTCTACAACTTCATGATCCGAGTGAAAATCTGCCCACTGTGGTGAACAACAGTTTTCCTGTTCTTAATTGGAAACAAGGGATCCTTTAAACCATCTGTTCCTGTGCTCCAAAGTCCTTCCTTTTCCACTCTCATTCCTACCTGGTTTAGCAAGCGAATACAGGTTGGGAAGAAGACAAACAAAAATAACTCAGGAAAGAATGTCTCATGTCCAATTGACGTGGATTAAAATATATTGTACAATTATATAAAGTAATCCACTGATATGGATTATAGTCTTTACTCTGTCAGTCTACCTTAAACTTGCATATTAAAGGGGGTGAGTACAACATCTGTGGTGAGGAAGATTGGACTTATTCTCTTTGAAAGCCATTTGTTTGTTTGTTTATTTGTTTTCCTCATCTTTCTGGATTGGGCTAAATGATTTTGAGACTGGAACCAAAGACACACAGTTCAGCTTCATGATTGAGTGGGTACTTAAACCCCTTCTCAGTCCAACATTTTAACCATCATGCCACATGGTCTTTCAATCTTCCAGTCATGAGCCTAAACCCTCCAACTACCATTAGCACCTCTCATTTCCTATTTGCTTTACACTATTAAGGATATTAAAATTCAACTTGTTTTTTCCCCTGTTATTAACTTTGTATTACTTATTTCTTTTATTTATATCCTGCCTTTTCTCTAAGAGTTCAAAATGGCATACACTACATTTTTGCCGCCAGATTTATTCTCACAACAAAAATCTGTGAGGAAGGTTGGACTGAGGGGTACCCCCCAAAAAAAATACTCAGAGACTTTGCATGGCTGGTTTTGTTTGATAGGTTTTGCTGCCAAAGCATCTGGTTAGTAGCTTCATTTGGTTTGATTTGGCCTTTGAGGAAATCTTCCACAAAGAGGCAATTATAGATCATCCTTCTGTACATCAATTTTCATTCCAATATTTGCATAGGGATTTGAAGTTATATCAATAACTGTTATTGACAGGCCTAACCTTCCTTCATCTCATCCCTAAATGTATTTCTAAAAAGATATTTAACATTTTTTCTGGACTTGATCTCAGTTATTGACTCGTGATAATTAATTCTTGTTGACATTTGGACCTAGAGCAATGTGCAGCTTAAATAAAATATGAAAAAAAATGAAAAGTATTATAATATGGTGGAGAAATCTCTCTCGATGGAAAGGTTAAGAATTTTGCAATATGCAAGGTAATTAATATTGTTTGATTGATTGATTGATTGATTGATGTGTACCCTGTATTTCTACTCTCACAATTATTTAGGGGAACAAAAGAAACAGAATATAAACAGCTTTAAACATAAATTAAAATATACACTAAAATTAATACTAAAATCAATTGCAAGGTGTGTTTACAGATTTTCCATGGAAATTGGTGGCATTTAAAATCTTGTAATAAATAGGTAATCCTTTAGGTAGTCACGCCCTAAGCTATTTAGGTCTTAAAAGTCTTAAATTGCACCCAGTAAATAAATGGCAAGCAGAGCAGGTCTCTTTTAGTAAAGATGTCATATGATCCCTGTTCCTTGAATAGTCAGGACAGGTTATAACCAAATTATGGATAACTGTTGCTGAGTCTGATTAACTCAATAAGAGTCAGAGTTGGTATGCTATTTATACTTGTGCAAACATGTTCCTTGCCTCTGCAAATCCAGGGCCCAGGATCTTTATATGAACCTGCTCTTTCTAGGGGACAGCATCCTCCTCTAAAATAGGCTTCACCTCAGTTCCTCATCTAGCTTTTTCCTTACCAACTACACATCCATCTTCTCTGGGTTTAATTTCAGTTTATTCTCCCTCATCCAGTACAAAACTGAGATGAAGCAATGTTCAAGGGTTGATTGCTTTCTTGGAGTTAGACAGTATAGAGCAGTAGAATTGGGTGTCTTTAACATACTGATGGCACCCTTCTCCAAGACTCCAAATAATATTTCCTTTGTGATTTAATGTAGATATTAAGTAGCATAGAGGACAAAATGGAACACAGGCCATTAACTGGTGGAAAATGCATAAGTCTGGATTCAAAGGGGAAAAGGTAATTCTATGTAGATGTACACATTGTGTCTGTCAGCAGCTCCTTAAAGAAGCTTCATCATTTCTGGGCTTAGATGGCAGTAGCCATATCTAACAGTAGTTTCCTGTTACCACTTCCTGGATGTGGCCTGAAAGGAAGACCCAGTACCACTATAAAACAGTGCCCACCATCTTCAGTTTGACCAGGTGATTTGGAAATATGCCATTGTCAGTATACTGAAAGCTGCTGAGAGCTCCAGAAAGACGAGGAGAACTAGCACAGCTGAATTAACCCTTCTTGCACCTAGTCACCAAATAAAAGCCTTGGGGGAATGGGCAGTGATAAATCGAATAAAATAAATAAATAAATAAATAAATAAATAAATAAATAAATAAATAAATGCCTCATTGAAATACCGTAGGTCCACATCATCAATACCAGTCAGATGCATCTGAACGATTTATTTTCTTTAATTCATAAAGCCGAGTACCTCTGTACTTGTGGGAAGAAGTGAATCTGTCTACATTTTTTTCAAATCAGGAGGTAATGGTACCTTGATTAATTGATTGATTGATTGATTGATTGATTCATTTATTCATTTATTTTTCATGCTAACCAATTCATGTGACCAGTTCTTTGTTATTTTTTTATTAAATGTTTATCCCTCCTTTATTATTTTTCTAAATAACTCAAGGTGGCGAACATACCTAATACTCCTTCCTCCTCCTATTTTCCCCACAACAGCAACCCTCTGAGGTGAGTTGGGCTGAGAGAGAGTGACTGGCCCAAGTTCACCCAGCCGGCTTTCACGCCTAAGGCGGGACTAGAACTCTCAGTCTCCTGGTTTCCCATTGGCTCCTTCCTAGGGCTGAGAGAGAGTGACTGGCCCAAGGTCACCCAGCCGGCTTTCATGTTATGCAGTTCCTCTGGTATTAATAAATCACTCTGTTACAGATCTTGTTTTGTTTTATTTTCTAACATGCAACCTTTTCCACTGAAGGCAAATCTGGTTGAATGCTAGAGTATTTGTTTTGCTTTGAGGCATTTTGTTTCATTAAAAGTGTTGTAATTGTCAGTGATGACTTGCTTGACATTCAGAAAATGGGCCAACATTTTCTTAGGAAAGATTCTTTTTGAGGACCTTAAGCCAAAGCTACAACAAGAAGGAGCTTAAGCCAAATATTTCCAAACTAGTTGTGTTAAAGGCACATACAGTACATTACTTTGTGGGCATTTGTCTCCCCATTTAAAAATATGTCTCTAAAAATCCATCAGGGTATAAAATTACTGGAAAATGAGTCCATTTTTTTTTCTTCAAAGCATAAAGGGTAACAGGTCATCTGCCTGACATTTTATGAATATGGAGTATTTTAGAGTTTGGAGTTGCTGGTCTGTATTCATTAGCTGAAGGGGACATGGGGACTTATAAAAAAGGGGAAAGTTCAAGAAAAAGCTATTTTTGAAAGGTCGCTATTAAGCCTAGTTAATATAAATTAACTTGTCCTAGGAAGAATGTGTGAGTTAAGCTAGAACACTAAATTCAGCCATAAAAATGAGTGCTGTAAACCCTATGTTTTGTGCAATTCTAATGTAACAATGATTTGCACACTGACTACTATCTTCATGCTATTAGAATGAATGTAATCAAAGAAGCACTCTTCCAGGGTCTCCAGACTCATGGTTCATACAAACTTATTCATGTCTAGCTAAAAGTAAGCCCCATTTTTCCACAAAGCTTACTTGGTGGTAGGTGTGATTGTAGTTAAAGGGGAGATGCCTAGAGAAGCTGTGATCCTTCTAGAACAGACTAGATCTTAGTGACTGTTTTTTTTTAAATTTTATTGGATTTTAAATATACAAAGCTAAAAGTTAAGAATGAAACGGAAATAGAAATAGAAATTAAAAGAAAAAGAAAAGAAAAGTGCAGTAAAGGAAAAAAAGAAAGAAAGAAAAACACAAACAAAGAAATTGGATAATCTCCGATCCAACTATGGTCATAAGAATAAAATAGAGAGTTTGTTTTTACATGCTGGTTATTCATATAACATTCATATACTTTTCTTGTCTATTATATACTATTTGTATATAATCTAAGCATCAAATCCCCATATTAGCTTTACTCCTCCTGCTTTTTGCAAATAGTCCATCAAAGGTTTCCACTCTTTAAGAAAGTAACAATTTGAATTGTCTTTTAATAAGCAAGTCAATTTATCATTTTTTGCCATCTCTAATAGTTTCAACATCCAATCCTGTATTGTTGGTACACTTTGATTTTTCCAGTTTTGTGCATATAAGAGTCTTGCTGCTGTGATCATATAGTATATTGTATTATTCTAGAGAAATGTTTTTCTATTTGTACCTCCCAAATTCCAAGTAAAAAAAATTCCGGTTTAAATGGTATTCGTATCTGTAGTATATTTTGCATCAATGAATGTATCTCAGTCCAAAATTCTTTTGCAATGTTACAAGTCCACCACATATGGTAAAAGGACCCCTCTTGTTTTATACATTTCCAACATAAGTTGGATATGTTCCCGTACATTTTTGAGAGTTTTTGTGGGGTCATATACCATTGATACATCATCTTATAAAAATTTTCTTTTAAGTTGTAGCATAAGGTGAATTTTAATCCTTTAGTCCACATATCTTCCCATTGATGAAGTTGTATATTGTGGCCAATATTTTTCGCCCATTGAATCATACAATCTTTAACTTGTTCCTCTACCATTTCTCCTTTTAACAATAATTTATACATTCTAGCAATTAAGCGTTCATCATTTTCACATAATTGTATTTCAAATTCTGATTTAGTTTGTTCAAATTCTAATTTTTTTTTATCTAATTTAAATTTCTCTATAAGTTGCCTATAGGAGAGCCATTGAAAGGTATAACCTTCTTGGGCAAGTTCTTCTTTTGATTTTATCACATAGTGTCCTTGTTCTTTTTTTAAGAAGTCCTTATATGTCAGCCACTTATCTTTATTTCTTACTTCTGTTCTATAAAAAGCTTCTTGCGTGGAAATCCATAAAGGTCTCTTATAACATAAAGTTGATTTATATTTATTCCAAATTCTCAACAAGGATCTTCTAATATAATGATTTTTAAAGTCCACATTTATTTTAGCCTTATCATACCACAGATATCCATGCCATCCAAATCTCAATTCATGACCTTCCAGATTTAATAATTTTTCATTTCTCAAAACAATCCATTCCTTAAGCCATACCAGACCACAAGCTGCATGGTATAGTTTCAAGTTTGGGAGTCCTAAACCACCTCTTTCTTTTGAATCTTGCAAGACTTTATATTTTATTCTTGGTTTTTTCCCTTGCCAAATGAACTTAGAAATGTCTTTCTGCCACTGTTTAAATGGTTCCTCTGATGTCAGTATAGGTATTGTTTGAAAGAGATATAGAATTCTTGGTAATATATTCATTTTAATCGCTGATATTCTCCCCAATAATGATAGTTGTAGTTTTCCCCAACGATCTAAATCTTTTTTAATATCAATCCAAAGCGGGATATAGTTATTTTGAAATAATTTAACATTTTTCGATGTTAAATAAACTCCCAAATATTTTACTTTTTTCTCCAAAGAATATCCTGTAATTTCTCTCAATTTCTCTTGTTGGTGATAGTTCATGTTCTTAGTCAAAACTTTTGTTTTCTGTAAGTTAATTTTGAACCCTGCTAATTCCATCCAGTGGATTCTCTAATGTAATGACTAGGTCGTCTGCAAAGGCTCTTAATTTGTAAACTTCTTTTTAACTCTGATACCATGAATACCATCATCTTGTCTAATATCTCTAAGTAGAACTTCTAAGATCAATATAAACAAAAGCGGAGATAAAGGACAGCCTTGGCTTGTGCCTTTTTGTATTTCACAAGGTTTACTAAATTCTCCATTAACAATTATTTTTGCAGATTGAGGTGTATAAATTGATTTAATCCACTTAATAAAATTCCCACCAAAGTTCATAATCTCCAATACTTTAAACATAAAGGACCAATTTAAATTATCAAATGCTTTTTCAGCATCTATGAATATCAAGGCGGCTTGTTTTTCATTATGTTGTTCTAAATACTCTAATACATCCAAAACATTTCTAATATTGTCTCTAATTTGTCTTTTGGGTAGAAAACCTGCTTGATCTTGATGAATAAAATTTCCAAGAGTATTGATCTTAGTGACTGTTGATGGAAGCAAGCAATGATGTCTTAACTGTTAAGACTTAACAAATTAGAACAGATATTAAATAGTCCTGGTGATAAAGTGGGGTGTGTGTATGCTTGCATGCATCTGAAAGATTGCTAATAACAGGACTGTCCAAGGTCACTTATTAATTCTGCCCTAAAAATCTGAGATTTCACTCCTCCTTCTGGCTTTCCCAAGAAAGAGGCTACAACAAGGAAAGTTACGTAAATGCTGAAACATGATGCTCTGAAAGGCCAAGAAAAAGTCTCTTCTCTATTAGAAAGTATTTCATTGTACCTTGTACTGGAATGCACTGAAGAGAGAAAGGATAGGCCAAGAGTGAATTAACTCCAATTAGCATAAAGATATTTCACTACACTATAGTTTGTCTGTGAAAATTTGTATAGAATTTTTGTGCTCTGTCTGACCCAACGTAGCCAACACAACTAACAGAAATTGATAAATTAGTGTCAGAAAGGATTTCTCTGGAAGAAAGTGGCTGGTGGCTCCATTTTTGGTCAGCAATTCCTAGGCACTGCAAGATGTAGAAGAAGACAATTTGGACACCCCTTGTGGAAATCAGTAGGGGCCATGTCCCCAAGTTCCATGTGGTGCATGCACCCCATTATATTTTCACTGTACACAAGTGTTGTGCATAAAATTGATTTCACTTATTTATTGTGTTTATAATTAAATCAATTGGAGTTAAAGCATTCCTAAAATCTATAACACCACTTTATGGTAGCATTTGAAAAATTGTATCAGGCATTGTGACATCAGCTAAACTTGCATCTATTTATGCTGTTGTTAATATTTCATTCTTTCTCATGCAGAAAATTACAGTACACTGGAAAGTAATTCCCTATCCTATGCTATTAAATCATTATAGAGACCTTATCCTATGTACTTCATCACTGAATCCTGAATATTGGCAGTTATATCTATGCAGCCGGAATAGAAAGTATTGTTATTTCCTGGCTCTAAAATTCAGTCATTCCAAAGTGTGCCAAAAGTCTCCTGGATGTTTAATTTAATCTAGCTTCAATAGACAAGTTTAACAAACACTCCCAACCTTTCACAGAAGGAAGCAGACATACTTGTTTCTTATTAAGTGTACTATACTTTCTTGGCATGGTAATAAAGTAAGTCAACTGCAGGAGTCAACATCATGGATTCATTGCTGTGGAATTCCAGACAAATTTTCTAGTGTTAACATCAGTGAATACATGTCACCCCAATAAAGCTTTCCCCTCTCTCTCTCTCTCTCTCTCTCTCTCTCTCTCTCTCTCTCTCTCTCTCTCTCTCTCTCTTTTTGGTGCCGAGAGATTAAGATCAAGTGTTTAGACATAGAACATTTCTATAAAGCTAAAGAGAGAAGATATTCCATGGGGGAGGTGGGAATAGTGAATCATAATTTACATGGTTATTGTCCTGTGTGAATGTGGAAGGAAAGACAGCAGGTGAGCAGGTGGCAGTTGTGGCTAGGAGGGCCTTTGCTCAACTTCCTGTTGTGCACCAGTTGCACCTTTTCCTGGATCGGGAAGCCCTTCTCTCGGTCATTCATGCCCTGGTCATCTCCCTTATGAACTACTGCAATGTGCCCTACATGGGGCTACCATTAAAAAGTAACTGAAAGCTGCAGCTGGTGCAGAATGTGGAGGCACGGGCAGTTATGGGTGCCTCTAGGGCTGCACATGTAACACCTCTGCTATGTGAGCTGCATTGGGTCCCAGTGTGCTTCCGGGTCCAATTCAAGGTATTGGTTATCACCTTTAAAGCCCTTCATGGCATGGGCCCAGGTTACCTGAGGGACCATCTTGTCCCATTTACATTGACCCACCCAGCCAGCCCAGCAGGAAGGGCATGTTACAGACCCTGTCGGCTAAAGAATTTCAATGGGCAGGATCTAAGGGGAAAACCTTTTCTGCCATTGGCCTATGGAACATCTTGCCCCCTGAGGTGAGGTTGGACCCCACTCTGGCCTTCTGGAAGAGTGTTAAGACATGGCTCTACCTACTAGTTTGGGGATCCAATAGAGGTAGGAAGCCCTGGAGGTGGTTGGTGGTTGGAGGATGCTCTCTCTGCCTTTTAGCTTTTCTCTCTTAACTCTGCATTTTTTTTTGTATTTTTTTATAATGGTTTTTCATGACCTTTTATTTGTAAGCCACCCAGAGTCACTTATATAGTGAGATGGTGTGTGTGTGTATAAATTTAAAAAAAAAGACAGCTGGCTATGAGGGAAAAGGAGACTGATTCACACCAAGAGAATTGGGCTTAATGGTGGTTTCACTGATTAAGCCTAATTTAACCTGTTGCCTCAGGATTTATTTGAATGGTTGTTGGTGGATTAATGCAATATATCTTTGAAGCAATTGCATCTACTAGCCACGCCTGCAGCCTAGGACCTGAAGACATAGTGCTATAAAATCCCACTACTACAGTTTGCTGAGTCCTTATTGCAGCTGCAACCTATGCTGGTTCCAATTGTTGTATATAGATTGCAAGATCAAAGAAATTTGTTAGGGGATGATCTTCATAAGTACATTGAAATTTGAAATATGATTACAAGTTATTCCTCCATTTTCTCTGAGACAATGTTGCTGTGTTTCTGGAATCATTAAACTGCTCATACTGTTTTTTTTTCCATCTAAGAATGACTATGTAAAAGATCCCTAATAACCTATTCATCTTGCTCAGAATATGTTGCTGTGTAAGTATACCATTAATTGGAATAAATGGAACAGGTGACAACTTTATATACGCACAACATGTTATTCCATTGTGAAGAACGGTTTGCTCTAAATTGCTAGTCAAAACAGGGATATTTTTTTTTTCTTGACATTCTGCTACTTATCAAAGCTTTTGAAAGAAAACTCGGCCTCTCCCTCTTTCCCTCCCTTCACACTTTATTGTCTGACTAAAGCATTAAAAGCCACCCCCTCCATAGGCCCACACAATTCCAATTAACATTAATGGAGTTATGAATACACATGACTGACAACTGGGCCACACAGTGCAGTATTGGAAACATCGTATGTAGATTTACAAAGTGGCATTTCAATTAACATTTGCTTCAAAAGTGCCAGCTGCCAGCTTCTGCTTTAATGGGAAGCCTTGCTCTGAAGACAGAATCATTTTAAAATATACTTCTGCATAAGGATGGTGTGGATAAAACTGCACTCTCCATGAATATGCTAAACTCAGCATACTGTAGCTATCTGCAGAGTAACCATTGATGAACCTCTTTGCTGAGGTTTAGATAACACTCTACAACATAATTTTCCTCTGCAAACTCATTACAGTAAATTTAGTTTATGAGCCATCAAGCAATCCATACAGCACAATCTTAAAATAATGCTTCTTGGACTTGAACATGCATTGTCATATCAATGGCTAGCCTCCTGGTTGCTGAAGCTTCATGTGATAAAAACTTTTTCTATCTTTCTTTTCCTGAATCATTCCAAGCAAAATCATCTTCAGAAACATTTGAATGGGTTGCATAGAGGTTGTGTTTTATGCTTTGGTTTCTGTACCAAGAGCATCACAGCAGTAGAGTACATGGTTTCTGTGCAAATGGTCCCAAGTTCTATCTGCAGCATTTCTTGGTAGCAAAATATGCTGGAGACAGTGAACTCAATGGTCCAACTCAATATACAGAAGCTTCCTAGATTTCTAATTTAGTTCTATGTTTAGTTTGAACTTGCTGACTTGTTTAGTTTGAATATCTGACTTGTAATATTAGCTAAATGTTCACTGGAGAAAAAAATAGAAATTTTATCTTTTAAGTAAGATTGTCATCTGTTCAGAGAACTTTGGATGATGATGATTTCTTGGGGAAAGAATTGGGCACTGAGTCAGCTTTCTGCCAGGATTCTTGGATATTTATGTATTTATTCATTTTCTGATCAGTTTCACACATTGTGCTAAACCTTAGTCTGCTTAATTATGGTTTGCTAAATGAACCATAATTCACTGGATTCACACAGTATGCTAAGCAGTAAACTGAGTTTTGTAAACTAAAATGACTGGTTCATATAACATACTAATTCAAAAGAAATGATATTCTTTAATGCAACTACCTACTCCACAGCAGACTTTCCAATTTTTGATTATGACAATTTTTATTTTATTTTGCAACTGTGTTTTAACAGTAACCACAACTTAACAAGCAGAAATTGAACAGGTGGGGCTTTTCTTTGATTAGAGAGAAAATTATTTTTTTTTCCCTTCCAGAATATTATTCCTTTTTCCTTCCTGGGAACTATTAAAAGCACAGAAGAAGGAGCATTAAAATAGTTTGGTGCAGGACTTAGCTCAGTCTAAATGTATCTGTGCCTGCCAGTTCAAACCAAAGTAGGACTCTTGAGAAATCTTCTCTTATTACCTTCTCTATTAAATATCAAAACTCGTAAGTAACTTAGACATATGGCAGTATCTATCTTGCGAATCTCTGAAAAGAAAGGCATCTTATTAGAAAACCATGATTGGAATATTAGATATCAGTGTAACTGGTGTCCTCAAAACTTATTGAATAACAGGAATTCAGTGTTCACTTCTTCAGTCAAGTTCCTAAAAGGGAAATTAGGGTTGCTGTGCTTACCAACGTGATAGAAAGAGATGCAGCACTTTTGAAGGTGCAGACAGGTTCAATCTGTGCAGATGTAAATCAATCCTTAGGATGGAGCACAACAGGCAGAAAAGGGGGAAGATTGGGATTATTAGGGCAAGAGATGGGGAGGATATGTTTCTTGAGTGGCTGGAATCAATGGCAGCGAAGGCATGTACAATGGGATGTGAAAGCCTCTTTCCTAGTTCTGTGCTGACTTCAGGGGGTTGTAGATTTTGTCTACTTCCCAGGAAATTTGGCACAGCACAAAGCTCATTAACTTGAAGCTTTTATTTATATAATCACTACACATTATTCACTATCATTATTTCAGCATGCCTACTTCAGCAGTATTATGTCAGCCATGCATACATTAGCTGTCAAGTATATTGCTTTCGCCATGTGTGCAAGATGGGCATATTTCCTCAAACCATTTTAGGACTAATTCTGGGAACTTTTGTGGTAAAAGGCTGTTACAAAGTACCTAAGGTTAACTAAAGTTAAGCAGACTTTCTCTAAGCTACTTTTAGACCTGTACAACTGGGTGCTTTTGTGGCTAAGGCTGTCACAAAGCACCTAAGTTTAATTGAACTTTATGTCTAAGCAGGCTTACTCTCCAATGGAACCATTTTTGCTAATACAATTTTCTTCCTTCTACAGGAAGCAAGGCCATGACCTGGCCATCATGAAAACAGAATGATTCAAAACTAAACTAAGCTAAGCTAAGCTAAGCTAAGCTAAGCTAAGCTAAGCTAAGCTAAGCTAAACTAAACTAAACTAAACTAAACTAAACTAAACTAAACTAAACTAAACTAAACTAAACTAAACTAAACTCTTGATAGCCTGAGAAGTTTGGGCTTGGTAACGCATGTTATTTTAATATCTGCTAATCAGTTCTCCATTCTGTGAAACAATACCAGAAATAAACCTGAGTCACAATAGCTATATGTGTGACATGGTCTCCTGTGAGTTGATTAGGGATGCCATATCTGGATTGCAAATATCCTGATGACCACTAGATGACAGCAAAGAAAAACAGAAATTATATGTCTAGAGCAGGGTTTCTCAACCAGGGTTCCGCGAGAGGTCATTAGGGGTTTCCTGGGAGATCACAATTTATTTTAAAAATTATTTCAAATTTGGGTGACTTCACATTAAAGAGGTAAGTTTCATTCTTTATTTTGAGTTTAAGAACACTGTTAATGCAAATATACAGGCCTACACATGACACAAATATAATAATTTTGTAATTTCTGGCCTATATTTGAGCATGAATGTGCAGGGGTTCCTCGAGGCCTGAAAAATATTTCAAGGGTTCCTCCAGGGTCAAAAAGTTGAGAAAGGCTGGTCTAGAGCTAATGTGCCATCTTCTTCAGTTTCAGGGGGTCAAAAGACCCAGCAGGGTCATTCATCTGTTCCAGGGCCTATTTAATTGATACAGCTGAGAATATGATCAAAATAAATACCAGCCATTTAGAAACTTTATGCTGGAACCCCAAGCTGCTTCAGACTGTCTTTAGGGTTGCCTTGTAATGACACAAGTCTTTCCTTAGGCAAGCTCTTCTGGTTCTTGTTTTTCTTTAGATCACAGAGGTATTTAACCACGGCCCAACTCTTATTTCTCTCTCCTGTGGACTGTGGGTTATACAACACAGTTAAACCTCTGGCCTGAAAGCGGAACACAAATATATTATTTCAAAGCAGGGTGTTGCTTGCTGTATTACCTGCTACATACTGCTATTTGTAATTATGGAGGGTTTTTAAATCAAAACACAACCACATCTTTTGGACCAGGATCATCTATCAAGATGTGCACCACAAACTTGAAAATGTGAAATATTCGTATATACAGTAAGAGAGCCTCTTTTCAAAGGCAGATGCTTTTGCAGTTTGTTACTTAAACTTATTGATTTACAAATGATTTGCTGTCATCTCTCAACTTGAGTTCCAAGCCACACTCTTACTGCTCCCTTATTTGCCATAATCAATAAGAACTCTTTTCCCAAGGCACTGCTAGACACTTCATTTAACTTGTTTCTCAGCAAAGAATTCTTTAGGGATGCAGTGAAGAGCAGAAAAGGACCCTTATATGCCTTCTCAGTGGACAAAAGCCAAATACATGGTCTGTCTCCTGTTTTTCTATACTGTGATGATATTATGAAATTCCTCATAACACAGGGAGTTTTTAACTGTCTGTAGAAATCATAAGACCATGAAGTCCGTGCAAGTTGTTCTATTGCTAAAAAAATAAACAAAGTAAAATGAAACAAGCAATTCTTCCAAGATAAAAATTTGTGAACCCTCTATAATCAATGTACCAGTCATATAATAGAAAGCCACCAAATCTTGCTGCCCAAAGCTCTGTGCTGCTCCTTCCCCTGGTTCAATTTTCGTGCCTTCCCCAAACGTTCCCGCCTTTTCAATGGTCAGCTCCCCCTCCTCCAGCTCGGACTCAACTTCCATCCAGACAGAAGCTTCAGAAAACTCCAAAGCCAGCAGAGGGTTATCTGACCATGACAAGGGATGGATAACAGCATTCCCCAACTCCAGCTTACTTTGCTGAAGCAAATGGAATATATGCTAGGTTGGTCCTTTCGGAGAGCCAGGCAAGAACAACACTTAGTGATGAACTGGGGGAGATATAGTGGGAGACTCAGGGTGGGCCTCCCTCATCCATGATTTGACATCTTTTAATCACAATAATTTAATTGCGTACTCTGTTTCTACTTTCTGTTACATTTCATGAATTGTGTTCAGAAAAGTAAAATTTGCTATGCTAAAGGGGGGTGGAGAAATTAATCTCTCACTTTTCATTAATTGTAGTGTTAAGATAAGAAAAATGCTGAAATGTAAAGCAACCCAGCACAAGTTTGTTAAAAAATATTTTGGAAATGCAATAATTGATATGTGCAATGTAGAGGTTTCATATTTCATATCTCTTATGTGAATTGATGTCAGGAATATAACCTTAGCATACACTTTGTCCTTTGAAATCCCCTCTGTGAATGGCTTGCCTGTGAAAGGACTTCAACTTGCTTATCTGGTGAATTTTAACTAAGTTAATTCACTTCCTTCTTTTGCTAATTGATGCTAATGGCAAAAAGATTGAGCAACCAGGACAGGTATCCCAGATATGAGTCTTTCCAAAATTTAGTTTATAAGATAAGTGGTATGCAAATATAATGATTAAAAGGATAATTGTTATCTTAACTCTTCTTACTAATGGTCTTTTACATTCTGTTTCTTACAAACTGATTCATTAGGTTTCCATGTCTTCCTTTTTTCCCCCTTTCTGTACTCCAGGGATGGGCAAAACTTTCAGCAACTGGGGGTTGAGATTGTGCTTGTTACTACTAGTAGTACTACTACTACTACTGAACAAAGTGGCAACCATTCTTTTTCTCTGGAGTTTGGGAAATGGGGGTTGGGGGAGGTAGAAGTTCCTTGATGTTTTAAGCCTAAATGAGTATTTATATATTTTTAATTGCTATTTACTGCCAGAGAAAAAAAAAGAAAATACCTTCTCTTTCTCAGTTGTTTGACATGTCAATTTCTAGAGGTACAAAAGACCCACAAAGAAGGGGACCAATGGGTGCAGGCAACATATGGTTCCTGAACCCCCATGAAAGCTATCAGCAAACATAGAGGACTATGCAGGCAGCAAAGCCCTCTGTGTGGAGGAATTAACTGCCCATAGGAGGGCTAAGATGTATTTAGGAACATATTCATGAACAATTTTCCTACTGAAAAAAAGATACTCTTATATTGGCAAGATGATCTGAAAAGTGGCTACCAGAGCTTTTCCTCTGGGTGGATTGGCCATCTAATTTATAACTGGGAACCCTGCTGTCTCAACATTCCTGACTGCAAATAATACTAAAAGTGATTGTTGACAAAAGTACTCAAAAGCATATACAGATCTTCACACTGAACATACATTTTCCCCTATATTGAGCTGCATTGGGATGTGGAGACACTATTTATATAAATATTCATATCCTAAACCATGTTTCAGTCCTTTCTGTGAACAGGCAAACATTGTCATAAGGCTGAAATGATATAGTAGAATACTTTCTCGTTTGTCTCACTTAGTATAATGGGTTTTCAGGGTTTTTTTGTTTTGTTTTTTTCCCCTTTCCGTACCTCAGTTTCAATGACGGAGGCCTGGGTTTCAAGTGTCATAATGCCTTGAAATAGGGTAGCAGTCCTATATACATGCTTACAGGGAATAAGTTATAACGGTGGTGACATTGTGGTTTGTAGTGGATACCTGTGGAGAAGACATGCATAGATTACATTGTAGGTGACTTTGGGTTAAACACACGTAGGCCTAGTTCCTCCATTGTGCCAAGCCATAATTTAACAACAACAACAAAAACATAGTTAAAGAAGCAACACTCTATATGGATCTATAAATTGTACTGATTTATAAAAACTACCCAAGTCCAACATGTCAGATCAAACAAAACAAACCATACAAATATGCACAATACATTTTATTTATTTATTTATTTATTTATTTATTTATTATTGTATTTATACCCCGCCTATACCCTACCTATCGGAGGACTCTAGGCGGCTTACATAAAACGTTATACATATACATCGTTATACATTATTTCATTAAACCGCGCACCAAGGAAAGGGGTAAGGGAACCGACTCTTCTCTGGTTTCTGGACTACATGTCCCACGATGCCTTGCATTGCAGCCGGCTGCTGACGTCCTGTTGTTGTTGCTTCGGGATCCGTCATGACCACTGCCATTCAAGGGATCTTCAGTTCGGTGGAAGCCGATCCCCGACAGGACGTCAGCAAATTCTCCCACTTAAGGTGGTACCCAATTTATCTACTTGCAAGCTTTCGAACTGCTGGGTCGACAGGAGCTGGGACTAGCAACGAGAGCTCACCTCGTTGCGTGGGGATTCGAACTGCCGACCTTCCGATCTGCAGTCTACAGCTTCAGCGGTTTAACCCGCTGAGCCACCGCGTCCCTTTACATTTTAAATGTAAATGTAATGTTGAAATATGTTAAATAAAATGAATTCAAACAATAACTTAGATGAGGGGGTAGAAGGGAAGTTCAGCAAATTTGCAGATGACAAAAATGGGGGCGGGGTTGCTAATAACTCAAAGTGTTCAAATCTTAAGATTCAAAGAGTTCATTTGTGTCTTTTCCAAGAAAATGCAGTTCAGTGGCAAGAAACAAAATGTTCTGCATAAATCTAATTGTAAAATAACTTGCTGGCTTAAATTACCAAACACATTAGCAGTATCTTTTTGCAATGTAAACCAGCACTGCTTTCTTGGCTACATTGCAGCAGTACTATATTGTATCAGGTATGCGGACAATTGCATTTTCAAAGATTGGCCTTGAATTCATTTGCAAGAGGGAAGGAAGGAAGGAAGGAAGGAAGGAAGGAAGGAAGGAAGGAAGGGAGGGAGGGAGGGAGGGAGGGAGGGAGGGAGGGAGGGAGGGAGGGAGGGTCAAATGAAGAAAAAAATTCTCAATGTCACTTTGTGAGCCATTGATTAAAAAAATTATGTAGATGTGCATAAATGACGTTGCCAATTACATTTCAAAATCCTTTATTTTTGTTGCAATTATTACTCTTAAGATCTTGTTTGTTAACAAATACATTCACATACAAAATTAAACATACTCAGCACACCATTAGGCACAAGATTATGATCACCTTTTCAAATGAATATTGTAATTACCAATATTTGATATTTCATCTTTAGAGGGTTAGAGAGACCTCTAGAAGACTAATTGTTAAGACAGGTTCTAAAAAAGTGAAATGAACTCACTTGTGTTCTCTGTTCTGACCTTAAACTATTAACTTTCTGCTCTGGAAGTATAAGAATATTCCTCCTTCTCACTCCAGACCTTTTACTATGCCAAGGAAAATCTATAGCACCAAATTAATCCTACAGATATAAAGCAGAAAATCTCTAAGAGCAGGAGCTATGAGAGACAGCATAAAGATACTTGGTATTTATGCAACCAAGGCAACAACATGTCAGATTATCTATAATATAATGTACTGTATAATTTTGACTGTGTGGCTCATAACAAATTGTGGCAAGTTCTTGGTGGTATGGGGATACCAAGTCAACTTGTCTGCCTCTTGAGGAATCTGTATAACGACCAAGTAGCAATGATAAGAACAGACCACAGAACAATGGACTGGTTTAAGCTTGGGAAAGGAGTACAGCAGGGTTGTATACTCTCACCCTACCTATTCAACCTGTATGCAGAACACATCATGCGACGTGCTGGGCTTGATGAATCCAAGGCTGGAGTTAAAATCGCTGGAAGAAACATTAACAATCTCAGATATGCAGATGATACCACTTTGATGGCTGAAAGCGAGGAGGAGCTGAGAAGCCTTATGACAAAGGTGAAAGAAGAAAGTGCAAAAGCTGGGTTGCACTTAAACCTCAAAAAAACCAAGGTTATGGCAACCAGTTTGATTGATAACTGGCAAATAGAGGGAGAAAAAGTGGAGGCAGTAACAGACTTTGTATTTCTAGGCGCAAAGATTACTGCAGACATTGACTGCAGCCAGGAAATCAAAAGACGTCTACTTCTTGGGAGGAGAGCAATGACAAATCTTGATAAAATAGTTAAGAGCAGAGACATCACACTGACAACAAAGGTCCACATAATTAAAGCAATGGTATTCCCCATAATAACCTATGGCTGCGAGAGCTGGACCATAAGGAAGGCTGAGCGAAGGAAGATAGATGCTTTTGAACTGTGATGTTGGAGGAAAATTCTGAGAGTGCCTTGGAGTGCAAGAAGATCAAACCAGTCCATACTCCAGGAAATCAAGCCAGACTGCTCACTTGAGGGAATGATATTAAAAGCAAAACTGAAGTACTTTGGCCACATAATGAGAAGACAGGATACCCTGGAGAAGATGCTGATGCTAGGGAAAGTGGAAGTCAAAAGGAAGAGGGGCCGACTAAGGGCAAAATGGATGGATGATATTCTGGAGGTGATGGACTCGACCATGGGGGAGCTGGGGATGGCAAATCATGTATCATGTACACTAGGTTCAGTTATAGGGCTGGGGGAAGTGAAAAATGATAGATGATATAGAGATGATAGATAGATAGATAGATAGATAGATAGATAGATAGATAGATAGATAGATACATGATAGATAGATAGATAGATAGATAGATAGATAGATAGATAGATAGATGATAAAGATAGATGATAAAGATAGATGATAAAGATAGATGATAGATAGATAGATAGATAGATAGATAGATAGATGATAAAGATAGATGATAAAGATAGATGATAAAGATAGATGATAGATAGATAGATAGATAGATAGATAGATAGATAGATAGATCGATAGATCACACATACATAGATATATGTCTGTACATACCATTGTTGACTGATTGATTATGTGCCATCAAATCAGCGTCACGTCTTAGCAACTCCACAGATTTTCTCCATGATGATCTGTCCCTAACCTGGTCCTTTTGGTCTTCCAAAGTTATACCCATTATCACTCTGAGTCCATGCACCTTGCCCTGGTTGTCCTCTTCTTCTCTTTCCTTCTACTTTTCCCAGCATTAGAGCCTTCTCCAGACAACTAGGTCTTCACATAATGTGTTCAAAGTAGGGTAATTTGAGCTAGTCAATTGTGCCTTGAGCAAGAACTCTGGGTTGGTTGGTTTGATGATCCATTGGTTTGTCTTCATGGCTGTCTACGGTATTTTCAGGAGTTTTCCCTGTTCTTCTGTATCTGTTTCCATCTTTTATGTCTTTAGAGATGTCATTGTAATTCTGCTTCTTGTCTCTTCTAACAGCTCTCTGAAACTTTTGGTAAATTCCTTCCTGAGATCTTTGTCTTCCTTGACTTTGGCTTCTCTTCTCTTCTTGGTAATTCCCATGGTTTGTCCTAACATCCAGTTTCCTTTCTCCTATTTTTCGGTCTTTGGCAGATTCTTTAGTTCATCACCTTTAACAACTTCTTTGATTTCATTCCACAGTTCCTCTGGTTCCCTAAAAATCAATATTTTGAAGCAATTTCTGATGTTCTTCTTGAAAGTGGAGGTATATGCTCCAGATCATATTGTGGAAACTGGTTGGCTTTGTTCTTCTGCTTTAGCTTGACTTGGAACTTGCACATGAGCAGCTTGTGATCTGTTCCACATTCAGTCCCTGGCCACATCTTTGCTGTTATAACTGAGCTCTTCCACTTCCTTATATCAATAATATAGTTCATTTGATTTCTGTGTACAGTGATGTCTGTATATGTAAGTGTCATTGGTTGTTTGAAGAGTGTGTTAGCAATGAAGAAATCATAAGATTTGCAGAAATTGATAAGTCAGTCTCCTGTTCTATTTCTGTTTCCTAGGCTATACACTCCAACTATGTTTTCCTCTTTACTATTTCCAACATTGACATTCTGTGCCATCAAATCAACAATACATCTTGCTTGTATGTCTGTTGATTTCAGATTGAACTTGACCATAAAACTCATCAACCATCTCTTCTGCATCAGTGGTTGGAACATAAACTCAGATAATCGTCATATTAAATAGTTGTCTGCAAAGTTTAATTGATATTATTTTGTCATTCTTTGCACTGAACCCAAGTATGTTCCTTGCTACATCCTTCCTGACTATGAAAGCAATGCCATTCCTTCTTTGTTTTATGTGTCCTGAATAGTATGATATTCTGACTGAAATTCCATTCTGATTTCCTGTGTGTGGTCAATTCATTTCATTTTTTTTGCTTTGTTGAGCTTTCCTATGTTCATGCTTAAATTCCATGTTCCCACTGTAATTCTGTCTTTACCATTTCAGATTTTTTTTCCTGAATGGCAATGTCAGCAGCTAGACATCCCAAAGGCTTTAATCTAGACATGTCATAAACACCATTAATACTCTCAAAAATCATCAGCTCTTCCTCAGTAGTTGAGTGCTATCTGACCTGAGGGGCTCATCATCCAGCACTATATGGGGGGGGGGGGGGGTTGGGTAAAAATACAGGAATGGTTTACCATTGCCTTCTCCCACACAGTGATCATCTGCCTCCAGAATCTTCCAATATTGCTGTTGCCAATTATAGGCAAATATAGGTGCCTGCTTCTTTTAGCTAGCAGCTGGGATGACATTCATACCTTCTTGGTATACATTCCCAGTGTTCCTCACTCATCCTGTCAGCCTTGCAAGGTAGTCCAGACAGGAAACACGCCCAGATGAGCTAATTCTACTTTATTGTAAGGTTACATTAACAGAATCTTGCAAGCCTGAAAGTACATTTCTCCCCTGTTGTCTTTACAGCCCAAGAAACTAGGGAAGGTCCCTTTTGAGACATTCGCCATGTCCACATTCCTTCTGTGGGCCAATCTGCCTCTTATCTGACCATTCCCTGGGCTGTGGCACTTGCCCCTGTCTCTTAAGGTCATTCCCACATACCATTACACATCTCTCCCAGGAACACCCCCCCTCCGCCACAAGGAGGCAGCACAGAAGGACTTGACAGGGGTCTCTCCAATTGCTTCAGCTATATGTAATATTAATCTTGCCTCCATCTTTTGCAAAGTGACCTGGATTCAGAATACTAGACCTTCACAATGAGCACCCAGTAGGCTCTTATCACTGCCACATTGCCAGGCAAAGAAATAAATGCAATACATTGGTAATTAGCTGCAATATGTGATTTCATAGTCTATCATATATTTAGCAGTTATTTTAAACATATGATATTCTAGAGATTAATGAAGCGGTCCACAAGCCTTTTTATAGTGTTGGGCTTATTCTAAGCAAGTACTGTTGCCAGTCTTGCATACAGTAATTCTTGACTAATGGTGTGGAAATATTTTCTTTAAACCAAGCATTACTGTTGCCAGTAATTACGAATCCTTATGGTTCATATTTCCAAGACAGGAAATATAAGCTTCAGCCTATTTTCTTCTCTTTGGTGATTTGCCAGAGCCTAATAACTTTTTTGATGTACTGCAAGTTGTTAGGATGAGGACAAAGTTTTTCTAGTTGGGTTAAGTAATCACTTCTGTTCAATATATTTTATATCTTTTAATTACATTTCTATTGTACGTTTTATATATTTTGTTCTATGCCACTTTATTTGAAAGCTTCAGTCCTAAGCACATTAGCTAAAGAGTAAATTCCATTGGGCTCAATGGGACTGGCTCCCAAACAAATGTGCACAAGCTATACATCTTGAACTATGGGTATTAGGCTTAGAGGAAAAAAAAGGATTAGGATTCAGAGCTGAAGTATAAACAAAGAAACAGTGGGTAGGCTCCTCAAAAATGGAGATTAAACTTCAAAGAAAGGAAACAGACATTTGCCCTGTGCATAAACAAAATAAAATAAAACCCTTTTAAGATCACTCTATCTAAATATCTACTGTTCGAGAAGTCTGGATTATATTATATTTCTTCCTTGGTTCTAGAAGATTTCACTCCATAAACTGGGTAAAATTTACATTCCTTCCTTTCCTTCTCCATATGCATCTTCACAAGTTACAATGTTAAAAAGTCTTCATTTTCTGAGAGCCAGTTTTGTGCAGTGGTTAAAGGCACTGGGCTAGACTCTGAAAGACTGTGAGTTCTAGTCCTGCCTTAGGCACAAAGCCAGCTGGGTGACCTTAAGCAAGTCACTCTCTCTCAGCCCTAGGAAGAAGGCAAGGGTGAACCACTTTGGAAATCTTGCCAAGAAAACTGCAGGGACTTGTTTGTGTGGTTCCTAGGAGTCAAGATTGACTTGGAGGAACCAAAATAAATAAATCACTAATGCAATGAAATGTCATTTTCTTTAACATGGGAAATATAATATTAAAGCTGTAGTCCAGTGCAAACTTATCTGGGAGTCAGGCCTATTAAAAACAGTAAGCATGGATTACAGTGTAAGTCAATCAAAAAACAAAGGAAATCAGTAATAAAATTTGCTGTAAAAACCTAGTGCTTTGTCTGCATTGATCAATATCTCTCTACAAGAAATGCTAATAAGCCAAGATCTATCAGAAGTGCAGAAAAGTCAATGTAATTCCAAGTCTCAAATACTGAACGTTTGTATTAGAGAGAGATTGATTTTCTGGAAAATATCTTCTGTTTCCTTAGCAAATGAGGAAAATAACTGAAGTCTTGTTCAATTGATTGGATATTAGCATTATGACACAGAGAGATAACTGATATTTATTGGGGTTGCATGAACCATAATACTCCATGTTCACTGTTTAATATTATTCACATTTTCTTTCTGCCTTGATAATCATCCCATACAGTATGTTCCAGCAACTGTAGCAGACAATTCCTGGTATTTAACTACAGTGTGTGAATCACATTCAAAGGCTGATACATATCACAAGCATAACCTTGTCATTACTAACTCACTCTTTCACCAGAAAAATAAATTTAAAACATCATGGAAGCACCCACGGTTGAAGCACTGGCATCTTTTAGATTATGTAATTGTCCGTGCTAGAGATCGCCGTGATGTACTTCTCACCAGAGCCATGACGAGCGCCGATGACTGCTGGGCAGACCATTGATTAATTCAATCCACAATGGACATAAAGATCGTCCCCCATCGTATGCTCCAAGGAAGAAAACCAAGGCGTAAAATGAATACACCGGCCCTTCAAGATTCTACTAAATGAGCTTGCTTTCAAACAACTCTCAAGGAACATCTGCCTATGGAACTTCCTGAAAATGTTGAGGAACACTGGATTAAATTGAAGACTTCTATTATCTCAGCCTGTGAACAAACTATCGGATACCAAACTAAGAGACATCAGGACTGGTTTGATGAGAATGGTAGTGAGATTGAACATATGGAGTCCTTGGTGCTCTCTGAGCCTTGTTGTTTTCTTGCAGATGTTTCATTGCCAGGCTAGGCAACATCTTCAATGCGAAAAGGGAGTGGGACTTGCTCTCTGTTTATATACTCTAGTTTGTCCTGCCTGTGTTGGTGGGGGGTGTTGTACTCTCCTTGGTAGTTCCTTGATTGGGTTGTTGTATGATTGAACATATTATTGACAAGAAAAAAAGATTGAACATATTATTGACAAGAAAAAACTTTACTCCTAACTTAAGAATGGAAAATGGAATATTGGTGGACAGCAAAAGAGATTCAAAGATACTGTCAAAGCTAATTTTAAAAAAATTTAATATCAGCATTGAGAACTGGGAAGCCCTAACTCATGAGCATTTCAATTGGAGGTCAGCTTTATTAAAGGCGCTATGGACTTTGAAGAAGCACGAGTATAGGGCGAAAGGGAGAAATGAGCTAAGAGGAAGGCAGGTCAAGCAAACCCTCACCATGACCATCTTCCACCTGGAAACCTATGCCCTCATTGTGGGAGGTTGTGTGGATCCAAAATTGGCCTTTACAGCCACTTACGGATCCACTGTTAAGATTTTACCCCTGGAAGACAAACTTACTCAGCTACGAGTGATCGCCAGGAAGAAGAAGACATATCACTCCGCTTCCATGGTAATATGTGCTAGTTGAATCTGTTTGCAAAGCAAGAATATTTTGTCCTATTGCAAAAAACCTGCTTTTTAAAGGAACTTATTAGGACTCAAGAAATATTCCAAACTCTTAATGCCATCCATCCCTGTCATGAATCTATTGTAAAAGAAGTTTATTGGAAAATTCTAATTGTAGCATTATGAGAAAAGGAGAGAAACATTTATGTATTCAATTTTTCAACACCTTCATCCTTGGGAGCCCCTGCCATTAGTGTAGCAATACTGTGATACTTATTCGCTATCTTCATCGCTATGATTATGCACCTTGTTGAAGAGAAACTTCCTACTGGTGTAGAAATTATATATCGAACAGATGGAAAGCTTTTTAATCTTAGTAGGCTGAAAGCAAAAAATAAGGTAATTGCAACTTCTGTTATAGAACTTCAATATGCTGATGATAACGTAGTCTGTGCACACTCCGAGGAAGATCTTCAAACTATCCTAAACATCTTTGCAGAAGCATATGAAAAACTCGGCCTCTCGATTAACATTAAAAAAACCAAAGTGCTTTACCAGCAAGTTCGAACCAATCCCTCTGCAGCGCCATCAATCCAGCTTAAAGGTGTGTCACTAGAAAATGTCGATCACTTTTCTTATTTCGGCAGCCATCTATCTACAAAAGCCGACATCGACGCTGAAATTCAGCATCGCCTGAGCTCTGCGAGTGTAGCTTTCTCCCGAATGAAGCGTAGAGTGTTTGAGGATCGGGACATTCGCAGGGAGACCAAAATGCTTGTTTACAAAGCCATTGTACTACCAACTCTTCTGTACGCCTGTGAAACATGGACCCTCTACAAACGCCACCTCCAACTTCTTGAAAGATTCCATCAATGCTGCCTCCGAAAAATTCTGCAAATTACTTGGGAAGATAGGCAGACTAATGTTAGCGTATTAGAAGAAGCGAAAACCACCAGCATTGAAACAATGATCATCCAACATCAACTTCGCTGGACCGGTCATGTTGTTCGAATGCCTGACCATCGTCTTTCAAAGCAGCTACTTTACTCCCAACTTAAGAATGGAAAACGGAATATTGGTGGACAGCAAAAGAGATTCAAAGATACTCTCAAAGCTAATTTAAAAAAATGTAATATCAGCATTGAGAACTGGGAAGCCCTAACTCATGAGCGTTTCAATTGGAGGTCATCCTTTATTAATGGCGCTATGGTCTTTGAAGAAGCATGAGTACAGGGCGAAAAGGAGAAAAGAGCTAAAAGGAAGGCACGTCAGGCAAACCCTCATCATGACTGTCTCCCACCCGGAAACCTATGCCCTCATTGTGGGAGGTTGTGCGGATCCAGAATTGGCCTTTATAGCCACTTACGGATCCACCGTTAAAATTTTACCTTTGGAAGACAATCTTACTCGGCTACGAGTGATCGCCAATGACTGTGAATGCAGCAGGGGACTGAAAGAAACTCATACGTGACTTGTTCCTCTTGGTCTATCAGCATGGAGAAAGACTTTCTGGCAAAAAACCCACCCGTGCATGCAGAGAGGGCATGCTTCGGACCCCCTCGACAAGAGAATTCCATCTAGCGGGGTCCAGGAGGCGTGCCTTCTCTGCGATAGCGCCCACCTTATGGAATATCTTGCCCCCGGAGGTGAGACTGGCCCCCTCACTCCTGGCCTTTCGGAAGGCTCTCTAGACCTGGCTCTGCCGCCGGGCCTGGGACGACAGAGGCGGCAGTGCCTCCTGGGGTTGGCTGGCCCCGTAGTAATACGATCCATCCTACGGTCCCCCCATCTTGGATTTTATGTAATTTATTATTATTATTGGATGTATTTTAGATATTGTTTTTGTATTTTTTAAACTTCAATTGTAACCCGCCCAGAGTCCCTTGCAAGGGAGATGGGCGGGGAATAAATTGAATAAATAAATAAATAAATAAATAAATAAATAAATAAATAATAAATAAGATACATGAGGGATGATGATGATGATGATGATGATGATGATGATGATGATGATGATGATAAGCTAGGGAAATGTCTTGCCTGGAATGTGGGAGAAGCAATGGTTCACTGAATAATAGAGCTGAGCACAATCTTGAAATTCTTCCTCCAAACTTAAGGACAAATTGGTGGCCTTTCTTCAGGAGAAGGAGAATTTCCTAACCATTTCTAAAAGAGAGGACTCACCCTTAGGGGAAAGTTCCTGAAACAACAACAACAACAATGGGAACTCCAATGGGAGGAGATTCCTTCTTATGTGTTCCATTAGAATGAGGTGGAAATGGAAAAGCGAGATCATTGTAGAATGAAAGACTGGATAATTAATACATACCCCTAGACCACTTCATAATTAAGTAAGTTCAAAAGCACCACTCTTCACCCATGAGCATTTCTCCAACTTTCTCTTCTCCTTTGAGAGAATTTCTAAAGCAAAGTCCCTTTCATAAAATTGAATTAGAACTGGGGAAATGGGGAGAATGAGGAGAATTTGCCTTCCAAGCACCTCTAAATAACAAGGCTGGCCAATGGTGTGATTTGATTGGATGGTGACTTCATTGAATGAGACCCATGAAACAGCATGTACTTTTACTTACTAGATTTAACTAACTGCACTACTTTATTGGGCTGTTTCTCATCTCCTCAGTAGCCTTCTTTAAGCACACAGCACATGCATAAAAGCCACTTGCTTTTTCCATGAAGTGTCCAGGATTGGTCCTGCCTTGATGCTTTGCAAGGTAGAACACACATAATTTATGATGCTCCACTTGGAGTGCCAAGGCAGACACACCTTGCTTCCAATGTCTGAAGCAAAGTGCCAAGATAGTCAGCTTGCATAGGCCTGCTTAAAGTTTACTCTTCACTTTGCAGGCACTTAGCTGCTGAGTGTCCTGCAGGGCCCTATTTAGACACATTCTGATGCACTTAGCTGCATTCACAGGTTGTTGTTGTCCTTGCTGCTCCCTTGTGAGACTGCAGCAACATGGGATAGATGATTGCCTGGCACACCTGGCAAAGTAAGCAGACATAGAGGGATTCAGCCCGGGAAACAATCTAGTAAGCATCAGTTACATGCATGAACTGTTCGGCTCATATGAGACATGCTGATATCACTGATGCTGTGCTGCAGCATTTCTCTGAATGCTCAACAAGGTGAAACTAAACTAAATGATGAACAAATGGCAGTGAATTGTGTGTGTTATTCAGGCTGCCTTATGCCCCCTAAGTTAGCCTGGTTCTATTAGTTGAAGTGAAGGACAGTGTGTTCCCTTCACAATGCTGGAATGACTGCTTCTCTGCATATGAGTCTCATTTCCTCTGAAAATAGAATGATTGTTTACCTTCCCCACTCAGGAATGTGTGTACTTGTTAGTCCAGTAGGCAATTTAAAGGAGAGTGCAGTGTTATATTAAGAAGTAGCTGTCCAAAGAAAGTGCATGTATCAATATATGCAGAATCTGTCTCTGTGGGAGAGGAAACGAGCAAAGGCCATTTATGCCCTGACCCTTTCTCTTCCCTAGACAGCATCTGATCCAGTTAATACAGTGTAGGGGCATGCTGGTCATGCTGAAGATTTTGTTTAATGGATTGAATTTTTGCTGGAGGTGGTTTTTCATTCAGTATTCATGCCATCTTTTCAGGTCTGCTTTAGGGCACAAGGTTAAGTGGGAGGGAATATTTCTACATCAATTTGCTTTAATTAGATCATGGACATGATGGAAGCAAGGAGGGTTTGCAAGGATAGAAAGGTATGGGGCGGAGAGGAGTGGGTAGTATTTAATTGAATTTTCTTTTCCTTTTATTGCTTCATGCCTTCATTTCTTTGGCTCACTGTTTCTTACCCCATTTCTGCACTTTGTTTATCCTGAAAACAAATAGTAGAATCAGTATGTATGTATGCATGTCATGGTTAAATGGAGACACCCAGGGATTAATTGATAGTTAACTTTAGCTCATCTTGGTCTCCATCCAAGGCTAGCATCATGCAAAAACAATGGTGGTAACAATCACATCTGAAAAGTTTGGGTTGGGAGATCCTGATCTGAAACCTGTACTAGGCCCAGAAATCTTGAGAACCTTCATAGTGCCCATAGGGCATGGATGGAGTGCAATGGATGAAGAAGCCCTAAGGTAATCTCGATTACTGATGACAGCCTCTTTTAGAAAACCATTTTTACATTTTCTGAATATCCAAACCCAAGTTTAGGCTGCTAATGGACTTCCTTCCTTCACATTTCCATCCATAAAGTTGTGGCCTTATTTCTCACGCATTTAAGCTCTTAACTCTGTTTGATATGTTCATTGATGGGGGGAGGTGTCAAGTGGTGGTGGAGGCATCTTGTCCTTCACCTCAGCAACAAAATGTCTTAGGCTAGAAACTTACTTTGGGAACAAAAAGCTCAGTTAAGGTTTTAAATCCCATCTGTAATTAAATTTTCTGAATTCTACCCAATATAATGAATGAAGAAAAGCTGGAATACTGATAAAAGAATTAGGAGGCATTATGCGAAGTGAAGTAGGGAAAGTGATCTATCCTGAAAATAAAGCAGAAAGCAGACTTTGGTAGAAAGTTAAATTTGTAAACTCTGATCACTGGAAAAATCTGGTTGTATTTTAAACTGTATCCATGTGCTCATATATTGGATTTGAAATGAGGATTCTAGACTTCTTCTTCAAGCCTTTCCTTCTACAAGCCAGATAAATAAATGCTGCAGATCCTGTGGACAGTGTCCTAGGGGATATAGGATTAGATTCCCCCCCCCCCCACAAATAATTGAAGAGATGACTGCAAGCTCCAAGAGGAGGATCTGACTTTGGATTCCTCTCCCCAGTCATCTTGAAGCTGTTTTGTCTTGACATTGAGAAAGCCTCCAGAGAAAGTTTGAAGAGGTTGGTCAAGTCCTCTGAAACCAAAGGAAATGGCTCTTACCACTTTAGGAGCCAAATTTCAATCAACTGCCAGGGACCAGAAGAGACTTTCCAAGTGAGACAGTTTGGTCTAGTGGTTAAGGTGCTGGGCTAGAAACCAGGAGTCTATGAGTTCTAGTCCTGCCTTAGGCATGAAAGCCGGCTGGGTGACCTTGGGCCAGTCACTCTCTCTCAGCCCAACTCACCTCACAGCGTTGTTGTTGTGGGGAAAATAGGAGGAGGAAGGAGTATTAGGTATGTTCACCACCTTGAGTTATTTATAAAAATAATAAAGGCGGGATAAAAATTAAAAAATAAATAAATAATGTATTGTAAATTTATACATATTTTGAGGTGCATTTTATATACTTTTCCACATATCTCTAATCTATTGTAAATATTTGTACATCAATTGACTGCAGAGGGATTTAGTTTTTAATGATTTTCATATGCACAATTAACAGAAAGATTTAAGGTAGATAACAGGACCTTTGGAATTGAACAGCACAAGACAGAATTTGAAATTGAACTATGTACAAGTGATGAACATGTAATTGCTAAAATGTATAAACTAAAGAGCCTCTTGATGAGGGTGAAAGAGGAGAGTGCAAAAGCTGGCTTGAAACTCAACATTAAAAAAACCCAGATCATGGCATCTGGTCCCATCACTTCCTGGCAAATAGAAGGGGAAGAAATGGAAGCAGTGACAGATTTTATTTTCTTGGGCTCCAAGATCACCGCAGACGGTGACTGCAGCCATGAAATTAAAAGACGCTTGCTCCTTGGAAGGAAAGCTATGGCAAACCTAGACAGCATATTAAAAAGCAGAGACATCACCATGCCGACAAAGGTCCGTATAGTTAAAGCTATGGTTTTTCCAGTAGCAATGTATGGCTGTGAGAGTTGGACCATAAGGAAGGCTGAGCGCCGAAGAATTTATGCTTTCGAACTGTGGTGCTGGAGAAGACTCTTGAGAGTCCCTTGGACTGCAAGGAGGTCAAACCAGTCAATCCTAAAGGAAATCAACCCTGACTGCTCATTGGAAGGACAGATGCTGAAGCTGAAGCTCAAATACTTTGGCCACCTAATGCGAAGAGAGGACTCACTGGAAAAGACCCTGATGCTGGGAAAGACTGAGGGCAAAAGGAGAAGGGGACGGCAGAGGATGAGATGGTTAGATAGCATCACCGACGTAATGAACATGAATTTGAGTAAACTCCGAGAGACAGTGGAGGACAGGAAGGCCTGGCGTACTATGGTCCATGAGGTCACGAAGAGTCGGACACGACTAAACGACTGAACAACAACAACAACAAAATAAACATTTTCAACATTTTGTTGAAATTTGAAACGGAAGAAGAACAAGTGAAAGAATGTATGATAAAATTGGCTAAGGACTTTGGACATAATATACTGATGAAACAATGGGAAAATATGTGGCTGAAAGGACTGAAATATAATGTTATAATTTAAAAGAGAACTTTTATAAAATGATGTACTGTTGGTACATGACTCCAGAAAAAAATATCTTGAATGTATAAAGGTACTTCAAATTTATGTTGGAAATGTGGAAAACACGAAAGGTCATTTTATCATGCCTGGTGGACTTGCAAAAAAGCTAGAAAATTTTGGATTCAAATACATAAAGTGATAAAAAGAATTTTAAAGACTAATATTCAATTGAAACCCTAACTCTTCTTGTTGGGACTAATGGAAAGACAATTAGAAAAGAGACTGTTTTTAGAAGATTGTTTTTATATATGATAACTGCTGTTATCATATATAAAATAATATTCAGCATATTATTATATGCTGAAAAATGGAAAGACACTGAAATACCCACAATGGAGGAAGGCATGGTGAAGATGACAGAATTAGCAGAGATGGCAAAATTGCCTGGTTTTATTAGAGAAAGGACAAGAACTACATTTATTAGTGACTGGAAACCCCTTATGGGCTTTTTGCTGAAAGAAGAAAACAATGAACTTGTGATTTATGGGTTTGATGATTAGAAAGGGTAGACTATGGGAAGAAGGAAATTTTGTTCTAACCTTAGAGAGAGAGGGTAAAATATAAATGTACTTGTAACTGCTGTTAAGAAGACTGGAAGCTGCTTCTTTATAACCTTTCCTTTCCTTTCCCTTCTCTATTTCTTTCTTTTTAGTTTTTTTCACTTACTTATTATTTTATTTTCCTTACTTTTCTCTTTCACAATTAGTCTTGTTTTTATTCTTTTAAAATATTTAATAATAATAATAAAAATAAAAATTATGGAATTGTTTGTATATTTTTGAATTGGGCAGCCCATAAATATGACTCATAAATAAATAAACAAACTGTGGGAGAGAAATTTAGAAAAAGAGAAGCGGACTTTCACCTGTTCAGGAGAATCTTCCACAACTATTATCCTGTAGGATACTATGAACTGAATTCTGATTCAGGTGGCCAACCTGCCCAAGATTTAGTTTCAATAAACAAAATCCATATGTATTACAGAGATATATACTTTAAGGTACAAAAGTGCTATCTATCATTGCTCTCAGTTAATTGTCAGCATCTGGGTCCAACAGAGAACAGTTCTAGTCCCAAAAATGTATATATCATGGGTAAAATTTAAGCCTAAACCTAACCCTAAACTTCTGCATCCTCAGACAAACTTTCAAGAGGCAGAAGTCAGGAATTATCTGGATTCATGACTGTACATACTATCTAGTTTCCCCTGTATGCTGTCATCCAGGTCTAAGCTTGTGATTGTCTGCATAGATCTTGTCTTAATTATATTATTATGGTTAGCCATGTTGTTGCTCATCTTCTTCTCCTTCTCCTTCTTCCCAGAATTAAAAAAAAATGTTTAGCATAAAGCCAAATAAGCATGATTCACTTATCACACCATCATATCTAAAAATGCCTATCAGGATAACATGACAAGTTAGCCCTCACTATCAGAATCATATGTAAACTCCATAGACTTAGCTGTACCAGTGATCAACCTGTGATATGCTAGATCATGTTAGTATACATGTACTATCATATCAGTATCTCATATGCACATGAATATTAGAATATTATTTATTTATTTATTTATTTATTTATTTATTTATTTATTATTTAAATTTGTATCACCGCCCTTCTCCTCCATACCTGGGGACTCTGGGTGGTTCACAACAATAAGTTAAAAATATAAAATTACAGCAACAATAATTTACATATAAAATCCAAACAAGAAGATGTTAATAATAAGGCAGGTTTCATGGCACCAGCCCTGAAACTCCCAAGAGGAACTATTGGCATTCCCATCCCAAGCCAGGTGGCAGAACCAGGTCTTCAAGTCTTTCCGGAAGGTCAGGAGCAAAGAAATATTAATCAAAAGTAGTTAGTTTATTAATATTATAAAAAAGACATACAGAGAAAAATGTGTAGGTTAGCCTTTGATTCACACATAATATATTTTATGCAGGTAAACTGATGGGCCCACTTATTCTACATGAATGAACTTTGGATACTATGTAAAATTGACTGTGAAATCAATGAAATTATCTCACGATGAGGCAGGCTTAGAATATTTTCATTTCTGATCTGCTTCATATCCTGGAAATGACAAATTTGTTAATGTCAATGTCAACTTTAGATACACTAAAGTTTTCTGCATATTTTAAAAGAACATTGGGTGGTTTTCCAAAGAGTATCAGGAATTTTCTTGAAGAGCAGGCTGGTTTAGCCCATGTTTGCATTTTATAGCACTACATCTGGATTACTAGAAACATCCCATCATGACCTGTGAATGTGGAGAATGTCCCAAGCTTTCCATGGGACTGATATTGTGGAGTACATCAAAGCTAAGGAATGGAAAATAGATGAGAAAGAAAAATGTTTGCTCTAAAAAGCACTTTGCCTAGAAATCAATGGGATTTAGCAACTACTAATTTGTTTGCTAAACTACTAAATTCTGAGCATTTAAATCAAATGCTTATTGGCAATTTTTATATCCTGAAACCCAGCAGTACTCTGAGATAGATTCAAATATTTTTCATGATAAAGTGATACTAATGGTAAGTGGCAACATAAATAATCAAATGTATGATAATTTTACACAGCTCAGCCATAAAATCAATCCATTTTATGCTTCCATCCATCACCTCTGCACTTTACAGTCCTTGTTCTAATTCCCCATATGGAAATGAGGAATTAATGATTGACTGAGACATTTCTACATGAAAAATGCTTAGCTGTAGAATCAAACCGTACATGGGGAAATCATAAAGACTGGGGAAAAAGAAAAGAAAAGAGCAGGTCTACCTGCATTAGCCATTTGTTGGGGTCTCAACATACAAGGTCCATTTCAGCATACATGACTCTCTGTCTCCAATGCTGTCTGCCTGTAACAATATCAGACTAGTTTGGTATGCTTCAGGTCCATCAGTTAAACAGTGTCATCTGATGGGACTGAGGAGGTGTTTCTTTGCTGTTGTTCTTTTCAGAGTATGAGACCACCAGAACTTAAAAGAAATAGATTTATTATATAAAAACTATTTACAAAGATAAGTCCATAAACACAAACTGAAGATTGCTTGGACCAACTGGAGCTTCATGACTGGTTGCATTTGGAGGTAGGCAGCTATGCAGTGACACAAGCTAGAGTTCACAACAACAAGTAGAACAGTTCTGGATCAAGATGCTAGGTTGGTTACTTGGCAAGGCTGGTTGAAGTCTGGAACAAGAAGACTACAAGGCAGGCTGGATAAGGTTCTTCTGGATCCACAGGACAATACTGGACTGGATCTGCAAGGCAAGACTGGACTGGGTTCTTGGCAAGGTTTCTCTGGATTTTCAGGACAATACTGGACTGGACCTGCAAGGCAAGACTGAACAAGTTTCCTCTGGAATTCACTGGACAAACTGGACTGGATTCTTTGGGCAAGGTTCCTCTGGATTCTCAGGACAATACTGGACTGGATCTGCAAGGCTGAGCTGGACAAGGTTCCTCTGGATTCTCAGGACAACACTACACTGGATCTGCAAGGCAGGACTGGACTGGATTCTCTGGACAAGGCTCCTCTGGATTCTCAGGACAATACTGGACTGGATCTGCAAGGCTGAGCTGGACAAGGTTCCTCTGGATTCTCAAGACAACACTGTACTGGATCTGCAAGGCAGGACTGGACTGGATTCTCTGGACAAGGCTCCTTTGGATTCACTGGACAAAACGTGACTGGATCTGCAAGACCACACTGGACTGGACTCACTGGACAAGGCTTACTTGGAGCAACAGGGCAATACTGGACTGGAAAAACTAAGCAAGGTACTTCTGGAACCACGAGGCACGGGTGCACAGGACTATCATGATAAAACTTGAAGCACACTGATTAAACTTAGCTGGACTGGCAAGACGCTGCTGGACTAGGGCTGCAGGACGACACTTGGTTGAAGCAGCTAGACAAGGCTTGACTGAAGCATCGGGACCACAATGGGCTGGAGTCTGCTGAGAGACTACGAGATAAGACCCCATTTTGCTTGACAAAGGAGCAGCTTGAGACTCCAATGCAGCTGGGGTCAATTCAGAAATGAGGGGAGGCTCTGGCTCTGGTTCTGCGGCAGCTACAGGGCAGGACTCTAAGGACTGTTCTGGTTGGACTTCTCCTGAAGAAGTTTGTAGCTCAGTAGAACGTTTGTCTCCGGCAATCGGGTGCTTGCGCTGGAACCCTTTTATCCTGTTTTCGGCGCACCTTCCCTCCTCGGGAACCCATCAGGCTTCCCTCTGTTTGGCGTGCTTCTCAGCCCTCCTCTCTCTGGCGCTGATTGGTGCTCCTGCCCTGGTTGGTCCTTCTGGACCAATCGACTTCTCAGGATTCTCCCACGCTGCTGGGTCATCACCGGGTCCGGACTCCTGCACCTGCTCATCACGAGACTGATCACGAGCATTGCACTTTTGAACCTGCACCTGCTCATCACGAGTTCTGCTTGTTGGTCGCTGTACAAGATGAGTTTCATTTCTCAGATCAGTTTTGTTTTCTTCTATCTCAGAGTCAGAGTCAGACTAGACTCTGACAGCTGTTGTTATTATGGTATTGCATCCCCCCTGAGAATCAGAGGTCCTTGACCTTGCCAGTCTTCAGAAAGGCCTTGAAGACCTGGATAGGCAAGGAAAGTATGTGAGTCCATTTTAATGTATAAGTATGAATTGCCTCTAGCATGGAGTGCTTTATTGATTTCTGATAGATTTGCCAACCCCCTGCTAGCCATTCAGAGTCTCATAGTGAATGGATGGCCATATAAATTTATTTATTATTTCAATTTATATGGCCAACCATACACTATGAGACTCTGGATGGCTAGCAGAGGGTTAGACTTTATTTGTTATAGTCTATACAAGGGCTTCATGTAAAAGCTCCTACACACAAAAGCTTGATTCACAGAATTTTCCTCTTCTCACTTTTAAGGATGAAGAATCACATGAATCAAACAGTTGCACACCCGCTCCTTGTTTAGCAACTGCCTCAGTTAATGACCATTCACAAATATGATGGTAATGTAAAGGTAAAGGTTCCCCCCGCACATTTGTTTAGTCGTGTCTGACTCTAGGTGCTGGTGCTCATCTCCGTTTGTTAGCCAAAGAGCCAGTGTTGTCCGAAGACGCTTCTATGGTCATGTGGCCAGCATGACGCACACGGAATGCTGTTACCTACCCACCGAAGTGGTACCAATTAATCTACTTGCATTTGCGTGCTTTTGAATTGCTAGGTTGGCAAGATTTGGGACTAGTGCGGGAGCTCACTCCGTCATGCGGGACTAGGGATTTGAACCTCCGAACTTGCGATCTTCTGATTGACAAGCCTAGCATCTTACCCGCTGAGCCACCACGCCCCCCATGATTTATTGATGGTAATAAACGGTAATAAAAATTCATTTTCTGACCAATGTGTGCATTTATAACCAAATTTTGTGTGCCTGACAATGAATGCCGGAGTAAGAGTAACATTGGCGTAGCTGTACGAGAGAACTAAAGATCTGAATGAGACAGCAGAAACCCGTGATCTTCACAGTGTCTCCCTCTGTCACATGTTTGCTTAGCGACCATTTTTTGTTGGAACAGAACTCAGTCACTAAACAAGGAATGGGTGTATATCAAAATAAAGGATCCCCATCATGTATTGTTTTAGATCCAGAGTAAAGAGAAGGAAAAATGCATTCCCAGTATAAGCATATCTGTATGGAAAACCTCTATAACTGCTTTGTAAACTAGCTACCGCATAATCGTTTCTATAGTGAGGAGAAAAAAACCTGTACATATGATGCAATATAAACATCTCTACTGTATTTAATCTCATCCAACCTTTGCACTAAGAAGAATTGGGTAGTCACTACCCCCCAAAAGCTCATACAGAGTTGGCAGGAATAGGGCCTTTCCAGAAAGAGCACCCCAATAATGGCACTCTCTTCTAAGTATACTACAGCTGGCTTACATGCTGATTTGTTTTGATTGACATCAAAAAACTTGCTTGTTTACCCAGGGATTTGTAGTATAACAGCTACTCCAGGGTTTAGATTTCTCTTTAAGAACAATATTTTCTTTTAATTCTTGCATCTGAATCATCATTAGACTCCTTCATTGCTGTCCTTGGACCTCAAAGACATTTTTATTCCAGCACCCATTTTGTTTTTGATTTTTTAATGTCCTGTTTATTTCTGTTGCTTTCTAGTGCTTATAAATTAGTAGATGGAGTATTTTGCTGCTGTTGTTTTTATTATGTTGTATGTTTGATATTCTTAAAAACCATTTCTAAACTCTCTTTGTGTTTTGCTTTCTTTGAAAATTGTTTTGCAGCTGCTTTATCAATTCAAAGTAAATGCAGTACACAGTTTCATGTAAATTTTCCTCTGACAATTGTTTAGAAAACCAATGAAGCAAATGGCAATGTTTTGTTTTGTTTTTTCATCTAGTTCTTCATGTTGATTTTGCTCAGATAAGAGCTGGGCTTTTTTTTCCCCAGGTTCAAAGGTTATTAAGTTCTCTGACCTTTGACAGACAACAGGTTTGTCCCCTTTTCCCTCCATGATTGTGGACTGGTACTTCCCCACTACAGTCCACTTTGTCCCAGTGATCAACTGAGGATCTTCCTTTTTCAGTAGGAACTGTCAGTAATTTGCTTCCTTGTAGTTCAACCAGAGCCTACCCTTTGAAGTTAAAACCCTTCTTCCTAACACCAACTTGCAATCATATACTGAGATGAGATACTCAGATCAGCCATTCTGGTTGGCCATGTGTTGAAAAACATAAAATTAATGAGAATACCCACATAGGAAATTTTGGACTTCAACGGTTTTTGTAAACTGCCCAGAGTCCCCTATTCGGGGAGATGGGCGGGGATAAATTAAATAAATAATTAAAAAATAATTAAAAAAAACTTCCTACCTGTGGAGTCCTTGGTGTTCTCTGAGCCTTGTTGTTTTCTTGCAGACGTTTCACTGCCAGACTAGGCAACATCTTCAGTGCGAAAAGGGAGTGGGACTTGCTCTCTGTTTATATACCATGGCTTGTCCTGCTTGTGTTGGTTGTTCTCTCCTTAGGAGAGTTAAGAGAGTCTCCTTAGGAGGTGTTGGTAACTCATAAGGAGAGAACAACTCCTCCACCAACACAAGCAGGACAAGCCATGGTATATAAACAGAGAGCAAGTCCCTCTCCCTTTTTGCACTGAAGATGTTGCCTAGTCTGGCAATGAAACATCTACAAGAAAACAACAAGGCTCAGAGAGCACCAAGGACTCTACAGTTCAACCCTGAGCTACAAATAATAACTTCCTACCTAGCAGATTTTTCCTTCAACAGCAACATGACTATGTGAACAATATGATATTATCCTCCAGCCTATCTGTATCTAAAGGAAGACCTGGTTCCCACTATGCTAAGCATGATTTGCTCAAGCATAGTTTTTTGAATAAACAACAATTTGGTAGGTTTATACTTCCCGCTAAGCTATAAATGATGGTTCAGAAACCATAAAGGCTGAGTTACACAGTCTGTAACTTACGTATGTCAGTATCAGTGGGGGGATAGGTGGGTAAATGAGGGCATGAGCAGAATGCAACACTATGCAAATGCCATGACTTATGTAGTTGCATCAGATGTTGGGACACTAGTAAGAAATTCCAGCATTATATGATGATACTATTGTGTCCCTGTCATTATTTTGGTATTATCATGATTTGTAATGGATGCCACTGCCCACATAGTGAGCAAGCAAATGGGACACATAGCTGCATTTGCATGACATACTAAATTGCAAACTGCAGATAATGAGCACATAAATACTGCTATTTTATCCCCCAGTCCCACACTGCTCTTTATATAGGGTTTTCACTGTGCCATATCATATCCAAATTTAGTAATCTAGGTTTGTTAAGTTACAAAGTCTAATTTCTCAGTCTCTATGAAGGAACCTGTTTCAATCCAGATGACAGTAAAAATTGGGAGTGTGTGGCCGTTCTTGTTAATTTAATAGCTTAACACATACAGTCATTTTCATGGGGATAAACTGAAATTCAATTGATTCTGAGTTCTCGATAACAAGATGTTACTGAACTTTGTGTTACTGTAATTGCCTTTACATCTACAGATCTGTGCTGCTTCATCTAAAAAAATCCAGCTTTTCACAAAACATTCAATCTCTGAAGTAGATTGTTTCAAGACATGTGTCCCTTCCTATGAACTTAAAAATGATCCATGATATGATTAGACACTGCACATTATTATGGGCATTTAATAGAATTTTATGATTGACTGCAGACTGATTCTGCCAGGTCCTTCCCCTGAGCAAAGTCAGGAGAACATCATGAATCAAGGACAAGAGAAGAATTCAGTCTGCAGATGCCACATAGAACTTTAAAACTTGCTGATAGATCAAACAGTATCTCTGCCAACAAGTGCTTAAAGCCTGAAACACTGGTTCTTTTCTTCAGCATTATTTTTCTTAGATAACTTGCTTTTACAGCAGGGGAAAGAACACCATTTGTGATAATAACATGGCATCAACACTAGCAGTAACAAGTAATATTAATAAGAATATTTTTGTGCATTGGAACACAAAAAGATCATGTAATTTTTTTCTCAAGGAAACTTATATGATCATACTTTGCCCAAACAGACTGTTCCTAAATGCATCCAGTGCCTCTTTGGTTGTGACCTTGACTTGATGATAAAGGCCTGCATTTTATAACTTTCTGCTTTATAGCAAATTCCGCTTTGCTAATAAAGTTGTGATTCTTTGTTCAATACACCCCTGTGTTTTCTTTCACATGTGGGTGATGATGGGAATTATTTTCATATTTAATATCTCCAAAATGAAGAAATACCATTGTTTTGTTCACTTTCAACAGCAAGAGAAAAAAAAATACATTATGGCAACTTAGTTTGCAAACCCATCTCAGTATCTATACTGCATTCTGATTACTGAGACTATTCAGTGACATAAGCAGCATATTAGTCATTGTCAGACAGTTGAGACATTCTCAGCATTTTTCAAACTCTTACAAAGTCAGAGATCCTTGTGAAGGCTATGAACGTTATATCAGTGATGTGCAATTATAAAACCAAAGAAGTCCATCTCATCATTAATTGGCACAAAAGTATCTAATTCCATATATAGTCCCTGTTGTAATGCATTCCCCCCTTTTCTCCTTCATGCTTCTCTCCTTTCTAATCCTGTCCAATTTACATCTGAATTTATCTAGAACCATGTAGGATTTGAGAGTTAGGAAGAATTCTGTGCATTTCATGGTAAGAGAACAGCAAGGAAGGAACTCTGCAGCCTAGAAGAAAGTGTAGCAAAGAACCAGAAAAGAGTACATGTGAATGCACACTACATTTAACACATTCCTGGGAAGCAGTTTAATCACTAGCTATAGATCTCCAGTGACATAGACTATCTTTACCAAAATATATATTCTCAGTGATTGCAGATTTCCAAGTTTTTCCTTAAATCTGTAATCAGTACCTTCCTAAAGCTGCATATGAAGTGCTTAATTTCTTCATCAGCCATTAACAAAGCTTATTATTTCACTCATCTCTCAAATTTCTTTTAATAAAGACTAAACCTATGCCTCTGACTATCACCAGGGTGCCCATTCATTATTCTTCTCTCACTTTCAGGGAGAATTGTGTCTAATCACGGTGCTTCATCTTTTACAAATCTATTTGCATATGAGCTGGGCAAGTGAGCATGATGAAAAATGGAATCCAGCTAATATTATTGATTAGGAAGATCTAACCCCTCTAACTGGCTTTCATTAATTATTTCAGTTTCCTCTTTGAAAAATAGAGTGAGAGTACAGAAAGTTCTCTTTGCCATGTTGATGCATTGAACATCATTCATTGTTCTTATGTCATTACAAGAATCTGTTGACAGAGTCAGTGCTTAATTTAGCCTGGTGCTTAACATCTCTTTATAGATGACAGGACTGCAATGTTAATAAAGCCTTTCCAACAAAGTAAAGGTAATGTCTTCTTCAGGTTGGGTTTGACCTCCAATTCCTTCATAGATACATCTATATCACTTTCTTGGCAACAGTATATAAGTTGTTTACAATCTTCAAGGATGGTAGTTTCTCCAGCTAGCCAGGTCTAACCCAGATTAGTTTTTCTGGGAATCAGCCTAGGTTGGCTAAATATTGCTATCTAGGCATTGTTCACCCAGGTTTTAGCGAATAAATAGACTTTAAAAAAAGATTAACTTCTGCTCTGAACTGAAGAGATTCTAAAAACTCAAGAAAGCCAAGCCAGTCTTGATGGCATTCCCATAATACAATTAGAAAAATGAGTGTCTAGGGTTTTTGTTAGTTTCTGAGGTGAGTGGGGCCCAATACACCTATTCCCCTAAATTATCTTATGTGGTTGTGTTTTATGGGGCTTAGGTTCAGCAGTCTACTTGGGACTGTGGTACCTTGCTGTATATTAGATTGCTCACATGTTAGAATTTATTTATTTATTTATTTATTTATTTATTTATTTATTTATTTATCATACTTATATCACCGCCCATCTCCCCCCACAGAGGGGACTCTGGGCGGTTTACACAAAGTTGACAATTAAAACATATAAAAGCATATAAAATACTGTACATAAATGTATATCTATATAAATTAATTAAATATATAAAACCCAAGAGGCTCTGATGTTAAGTTTAAAAGAACTCTACGGAGCAAGCCATCCCCAAGAGGAGCTATTACTCCTCCCATCCCAAGCGAGGTGGCAGAGCCAGGTCTTCAATTGTTTTCGGAAGGTCATCAGTGTGGGGGCGTGCCTCAACTCCAGGGGCAGAATATTCCAGAGAGCGGGTGCCACTGCAGAGAATGCCCGCTTCCTGGACCCCGTCAGATGGAATTCTCTTGTAGACGGGGTCCGTAGCAAGCCCTCTCTGCATAACCGAGTGGGGTGGGTCGATGCTCTGGGGACGCGGCGGTCCCTTAGGTAACCTGGTCCCATGCCATGTAGGGCTTTAAAGGTGACAACCAACACCTTGAATTGGACCCGGAAGCAAACTGGTAACCAATGCAGCTCGCGAAGTAGAGGTGTCACATGTGCCGATCTTGGGGCACTCATAACTACACGCGCAGCCGCATTCTGGACCAGTTGAAGCTTCCAGATACTCTTCAAGGGTAGCCCCATGTAGAGTGCATTACAATAGTCTATATGGGAGATGACCAGGGCATGAGTGACTGTCCGGAGGGCGTCTCGGTCCAGGAAAGGGCGTAGCTGGTGTACAACTCGAAGTTGTACAAATGCCCTTCTGGCCACGACTGCCACCTGCTCTTCAAGCAGGAGTCGTGAGTCCAGAAGGACACCCAGGTTCCGCACTGTGTCTGAACGGGGTAGTGCCACCCTGCCCAGATCTAAAGATGACAACTCTCTGGATCTCGAGGCACCATCAATCCACAGCCACTCCGTCTTGCCAGGGTTCAGCTGAAGCCTGTTGTTCCCCATCCAGGCCCCCACAGCCTTCAGACACTGAGAAAGGGCAGTCACTGCATCACTTAACTCGCCTGGGATGGAGATATATAGTTGAGTATCATCAGCATATTGATGATACCTCATCCCGTGTTGGCGGATGATCTCACCCAGCGGTTTCATGTAGATATTAAATAGGAGAGGGGAGAGAACCGAACCCTGCGGCACCCCACAAAGTAGTGGCCGAGGGTCAGATCTCTCATCTCCTATTACCACCGATTGGGATCGGCCCTGGAGAAAGGAGGTGAACCAGCGCAAAACCACGCTGCCCACCCCCAACCCCCTAAGCCGTCCCAAAAGGATACCATGGTCAATGGTATCGAAAGCGGCTGATTGGTCAAGAAGAGCCAGGATGGATGCACTGCCTCCATCCCGCGCTCGCCAGAGATCATCAGTAAGTGCGACCAATGCAGTTTCTACCCCATATCCTGGCCTGAACCCTAACTGAAAGGGGTCTAGATAATCCGTATCATCCAGAATCCTCTGGAGCTGTAATGCCACCACTTTCTCAACCACCTTCCCCAGAAAGGGGAGGTGGGAGACGGGACGAAAATTGTCCAACACTATAGGGTCCAGTGATGGCTTCTTGAGGAGGGGGGTGCACCAGCGCTTCCTTAAAAGCCGCCGGCTTTTAAGAGAATGTTTTTAGGCATCTCTGTTGTCTTGATTGTGTAATATTCTATCCAGAGAAGTCTGCTCAGGATCTACTTTGTTATATTTTTGATGGCAAATGAAATAGTGCCTTCCCTTTTGTTAAGTTTATTCCCTCCCACCATACAAGTTTATGTTCAATGATTATGTAAACTTAATATTATTTAATATGAAACAATGTTTTAATTGGTTGTATTTCTGTAATATTGATAAGCCATCTGAGAATTGGTAAGCCCTTTCAAAGGGCTGAGAACCTGTCAGGGAGATACAGGAGAGTGGAGAAGAGGGCCGGGCCATGAGAGATAAGCGGGCACGCAGCTCGGAGTGCCTGGCCTATTTTCCCAAACGTCAGAAGAAGGCTCCGCCCTAGGTTGGACTGATATAGTTGGGAATCTGTAGGCATCGTTAGTTTAGCAGGATTTCTGTATGTATCCCTGTATCCCCAGGGTGTTTGCCAGAGAAATTTGGGGGAGAGACAGCGCAGCTCAGGACTTTCGTTGCCCAGTGCACCATGTTTTTCGACAGCAGACCAGCCGAGTTCCCAACGGAGAGGTCCAGAGTTACCTTCATTTTAAGTCTGCTGAAAGGCTCAGACGCAAGATGGTCCATCCCCATGGTGGAAGCTAACGACCCAATTCTGGACAACTACCAGAATTTTATGGCCCGTTTCAGAGCCCATTTTGATGATCCAATCAGAGAAGTCACTGCCAGCCGAGAGATCCGACAGCTCCGACAGGGGAACAGGAGGGTAGGAGCGTACATTGCAGATTTCAAACTGCTGGCAGGAGATTTGGGTTGGAATGAGGTGGCATTGAAGGATCAGTTTAAACAAGGACTGGACGAAGAGATTAAGATGGAATTAGTGCGGCAGGGCACGCCAGCGACATTGGAAGGCCTATACCATTTAACAGTCATCATTGATGCTCGATTGGAAGAGTTAAAGCAGCTCCGGCCAGGGAGAAACAGGGCAGGAACCCGACCGGCGTTTCCAGGTTTTGCTACCCCCTCTAACTCGTTTGTTCCCCTGAGCGCAGAGGAACCTATGCAGATAGGGGCCACACGAAGGGGGGTCTCTGAACCCGAGAGACAAAGGAGAAGGGAGAATGCACTGTGTTTCTCTTGCGGGGGGCCAGGGCACATCGCAAGGGCTTGCCCGGCCAGACGCCAGGCAGCTCCAGTAAGATTTACAACCCAAAGCACAGAGCAGGCCCACATACCAGCCACTTCTTCCCAGCAGTTAAACTTCAACGGCCCCCCTTGCCAGAGCCCCGCAGGGAGGCCATCCAGCAATTAAGAAGGGCTCAGGCGGCAGAGTACAGCCAAGATTTTTACATTGTTCCAGCCACGCTGACTACAGATTCCAAGCACCTATTACCTGTAAACGTAATGATCGATTCCGGTGCGACAACCAATTTTATAGATGGGGAAGCGGTGGAAAAGTTTCAGATTCCAACGATTGCACTGCCAAACCCCATGCAGGTTGAAACCATCGACGGGCAACCTCTCAAGGCAGGCGCCATTACACACTGCACCCAGCCAATTCAACTATCCATCGCAGATCACACGGAGTGGATCCAACTGTATGTTACTGCTTCCTTGCAAGTCCCGGTCGTCCTCGGGGCACCATGGTTGAAACTTCACAACCCCCATTTGGACTGGATGACCGGAGCAGTTTCTTTTCCTTCTCAGGACTGTCTACACCACAAATTACAGGGCATTACCTGATCCCAACCGGCAGCTGCAAGCCGGGAAGCAGGGAGGGCTCTCCTACCAACAAAGTATGGAGACCATGCAGACATCTTCGGGGAACAAGAGGCCATGGTATTGCCCCCCAATAGACCTTTCGACTGCACAGTAGATTTAAAGCCTGGAGCCAAGATCCCAGTGGCAAGGCATTATGCAATGTCTCCAAAGGAGCTAGCTATCCTAAAGGAATATGTGGATACCAACCTCAAGGAAGGGTTCATTCGGCCATCGACATCGCCTGCATGTATAACCAGGCCATGAATATTTGACGGCCTTTAACACCAGATATGGTAAGTTTGAATATCTAGTCATGCCTTTCGGACCAAGTAATTGTGGGGCAGTATTTTCCAGATTTATGAACCATATTTTCTCAGACGTGTTAGACAAATATGTAATCGTGTATCTCGATGACATTCTGATTTATTCTGAGGACCCCACCTCCCACATAACTCATGTGCGAAACGTTCTGCAGAGGCTGAGGGAGAACAAGCTTTTTGCCAAGCTAGAGAAGTGTCCCTTTGACTTAACTCAATTAGACTATCTGGGATACAGGATTTCCACAGAAGGCATAACCATGGATCCTGCAAAGGTCCAAGCAATTCTGTCCTGGAAGCCTCCCCGTAACGTCAAGGAGGTCCAGCAATTTTTGGGGTATGCAAATTTCTTCCACAGATTCATTGCCGGATATGTGGAGAAAGTGTGTCCCCTTACTCAGCTTTTAAAGAAAGACAAACGCTTTTGCTGGGGGGAACAGCAGCAAGCTGCCTTCCAGGAATTTAAACAGCTGTTTGCATCCCCACAACTCCTGAGGCACCCCAACCCTCTAAGACAGTTCCATGTCCATTGTGACGCATCTAACTTCGCCGTCGCCACCATTTTGCTCCAAGCGGCGGACGAAAGAGGGTAAGCTTTGTTACCTTGTGCCTATTTCTCTCGCACGCTGTCACCAGCAGAGAGGAATTACGATGTTTTCAACAAAGAATTGCTTGCCATAAAGTCAGCCTTTCAAGAATGGAGGCATTGGTTAGAGGGAGCGACATTCCCAGTCAAAGTTTACACAGACCATAAAAACTTGGCTCTTTTGCAGAGCTCGGGATCCCTCACCCCCCGTCAGGTCAGATGGAGTCAATTTTTTTCACGCTTCAATTTTGTCATCTCGTACTTGCCAGGCAAACAAAACAAGCTGGCTGACACCTTGTCTAGGCAGCCGCAGGACATTGCAGAACCTGACCAAGCCACCCAAGCCACAATCTTGCAGCCTCAAAATTTTGAGGAGTCTCCCGAGGGGGACCAAGTAGAGGTCTTGGCAGCAGTCAGGCTAGCAGACGATCTCCTTGTACGAATCAAGGCTCAGCAGAGACAAGACCCCTATGCACGGGCTAGGCTGGAGGACCTAGAAGGGGTCCAGAGCGGAACAACGTCCCCATTCACAGTGGAGGCAGGGACCCTTTGGCATAGTGGGTGGCTTTATGTTCCCAAAACCCTGAGGGAAGAAGTTCTACAGCTATGTCATGATAGCCCAACGGCAGGACACGGGGGGGGTGTTCAAGATGCTGCACAGAACACTCAGAGATTACTGGTGGCCCAAGATGGCAGCACACATAAAGACTTACGTGGCCTCTTGCCACGTATGTAGATGCGCTAAAACTGTTGCAGGGAAACCAGCAGGCCTTTTGCAACCCCTACCCACGCCTCCCCAACCTTGGGACACTGTCTCCATGGATTTCATCACTGACTTGCCACAGGCACAAGGTTTCACTTCCATCCTGGTGGTGGTGGACTGTTTTACAAAGATGGCACATTTTATTCCCTGCAAGGGCCTTCCAACAGCACAAGCTACAGCACAGCTCTTTTTGGACAATGTCTTCCGATATAGAGGTATGGTTAACCACTTGATCTCAGATCGAGGTTCCCAGTTTACTTCCAGGTTCTGGGGGGCGCTTTTTCAGACATTGGGGGTCAAGATACACATCCTCTACGAATCATCCTTGCAGTAATGGCAAAGCTGAGAAAACTAACCAATTATTGCAGCAATATCTCAGATGTTACATGAACTACCGCCAGGACAATTGGCCAGAACTCCTCCCAATGGCAGAGTTTGCTTACAACAATTCAGTACATTCCTCAACCAAGATGTCCCCTTTCCAGGCACTCTATGGCACAGACCCGAGAGTGTTGCCTCTTTCCTCCCAGCAAACACCTGTTCCTGCAGCCACGGATTTCCTGGCAGAAAGGCAGGCAGCCCATCAGCTGTTAACGGAGCAGCTTGATCTGGCGAAAGCAGCCTATAAAAAGAACGCAGATGAACACAGACAGGAAGGACCTTCCATCTCACTGGGAGACAAGGTCTGGCTCTCTACTAAGTTTTTGCAATCTAACAGGCCTTGCAAGAAATTGGACGCTAAGTTTCTCGGCCCTTTCCCAGTGCTACAGCAAATAAACCCTGTGGCTTATCGTTTGCAGCTTCCCCACTCCATGAAGATCCACCCAGTGTTTCACAAGTCCTTGTTAGTCAAAGATTCCCCTCCAAGCACCTTGCGTTCGCATACCACCACCCCCACCTCTGATACTTGTCGAAGGGGAACCGGAGTACGAAGTGCAAGAAATTTTGGATTCCAGAAGGAGGGGCAGGGGAATTCAGTATTTAATACACTGGAAGGGGTATTCTCAGACAGAGCGCTCCTGGGAAAATGCCAAAGACGTTCATGCCCCCTTGCTGGTGCATAAGTTTCATCAGTTTTTCCCTCACAAGCCTCGACCAGTTCGACTCCCAGAGCTACAGCCCCCAGCTGGAGACGAGGAGGCTGGCCAGCCTGAGGTGGTAGTAAGTTGCCAGCAGCCATTTCTGCTCCCTCCGCCGGAGCCAGCGAGGGGGGAGGAGGGTGATTCTCGCCCATCCACCTCTGGTTTGCAGTTCCCAGGCGGGGGGAGGGAATGCCCTGCTAACGATTTAGCTGTTTTTCAGGAACAGACAGCTGCATCCGAGCTATCTGATCAAACAGAAGGAGAGGATGACTCCCCGGACATTCCTTTCGTAGACGACCTCCTTTCTCTGCCCAGCTCCCAGGAGGGGGAGGAGGAGATGGACACTTATTCACACGGGATTGTACCTGACACCAAGGATGAAGGGGGGGGTTGTTTTGGAGTTTTTGGCTGGAGAGGGGGGTGGTGTCAGGGAGACACAGGAGAGTGGAGAAGAGGGCCGGGCCATGAGAGATAAACGGGCACGCAGCTCGGAGTGCCTGGCCAATTTTCCCAAACGTCAGAAGAAGGCTCCACCCTAGGTTGGACTGATATACTTGGGAATCTGTAGGCATCGTTAGTTTAGCAGGATTTCTGTATGTAGGTATGCAATAAACACTAGAGACTAGATTCCCTGCCTCGGCGTGTTATTTCTGCACCTACACACGACAGAACCCCTTTGAATCCCAACAATTAAATTAAATAACACTAGGCACATTCTTTCAGGCACAAGCCCACCGCCTTGTAAAGGGGGCAGGGGGGGAGGCAAATAGAGGAATCTGAATATGTTGCCTGAGAGTTAAAGTGACAGCCAAATAATTGCTTTAACTTTAGCTTCAACCTTACAAGGGACGAACTATTGAATTAAGGATGGGAGCATGAGATATAATCAACTGTCCTAGCCCTCTACTTGTCATAAAATCCCTTCTGGATTAGACAGAAGAAACTATAATGGAAGAAGGAAGGAGTGTGAAATCCACGACTGCTGGATTTATGATTGCTTCTGAACAACCATAGCTCTACTGTATGAGTTAATCAATCAACAGGGAACTACAGTAGCTAAACTGAGGTATGAATCTACAGCAACTTGTGAGCTATTTCATTTATACTTCATAGCTGTAGGAGAGGTACTGGTAGGATTTTGTCTTTTAGGTGTCATAATAACTAGATCAACCAGCTTTGGATACTGTGCAGCTTAACTGTTTGTTCTTTCACCTCAGCGGCAAAATTTCTTGGGTTGGTCCTGTTTCCAAGTAAGATTATTGAGTTACATCTGCCTGCTAAATGGTGGCCTCTTGCCAACTCTGTTAATCATTTCAGCTGCAGTTCTAAACATAGAAGCCAGATTTGCTTCTGAGAGAACATGTATGGGATTACATTGTTATTCTCTCAAGCTCTAAATCATTCTAAATGGTTTATGGTGGGGAGAGAAAACACAGGGAAAAGTTGGAAGCCCACCTGTTGAGCATAGTACATGTAAAGTTCATTATGATATAATGACTCAAGAGAAGTCTCACTTTCATGAAAAGCCAAGAATGCATCTTAGTGTTTTGTTTTGCTTTTTTCCCCTCTCCATGTGTTTCTTTTGCCAAGAAATCAACAAAAGCTTAGCTCAAAAGACCCAGCCGGAATGTCATTCTCCAGCATGACTCAGAGAGGGAGAAAGCGTTGCACTGTGAATAGTAATAAACTGCAGACGTCTCTCCTAATTGAGGACATCAGTTCCTTCAAATGCCAAGATTCTGCTCATTAAACACTAGAGAACCTTTGCTTTGGTGATTATGCATTTCAAAAGATAGATAGAGAGGTAGTAGACAAAATTGATGTGACCTCCTCCCCCAAACCCACTGTCAGAGATTTTTTAAAACCTTAATTCTGTATAAATGTTTCCTGTTTAGTCTGCCTCCTGATGAACCAAACATTTTAATCCCCATATATTGGCATTGAAGTTGATTAAAGCAAAAGCCATTGATAACAACATCAAATGTTATCTCCAAGTGCAAAGCTTCCAGGGGCAGCTGTTTCTTTGATGTCAGTTAGATTCACAGGACTAAGTGTGGCCCTGAAAGCTTCAGAAAAGTTGTCCAAGTTGCTTGGGGTGGATTGGCATATGTAGGACTCAGATATCACAGTGATGTCTACATCTCGCCCTAGGGAAGTGTGCTTGGGGTAGGCCCTTCGTTTATAATGGAGGTGTGCTAGGGAAGAATTTAACTCAGTGAGAAATGAAATACCTCTCATGTTCCTGCATCACATGCAAATAAATGCACTGCATGAAATTCTTTCTTTAAGCACCAGTTTCATTGGATTCCCAAAAGCTATACGGCTAATATGATTACATTGGGTACCTTGTAATGCTTTCAACAAGGGTATCAGTAGGAGAAACACTGGGGCCAGAAGAAATCTCAATTTCACTTTTCAAGTCACATTTGTTGCTGCAACCAAGGTAAATAAATAATATAATTATTTATTATTTTTACATATATTGTATACTGATGTTTTATATTTTATTTTAACTATTTTACTGTAAACCGCCCAGAGTTCCCCATTGGGGGAGATGGGTGGTTATATAAAATAAATAAATAAATAAATAAATAAATAAATAAATAAATAAATAAATAAATAAATAAATGAAGACAGAGCTTTTCAGAGTAGATACTGATGAATGAAGACTCAAATGATGTTCTTTTAATTCTTGTGCATTCCATTAGAGCTTCAAATGAATATGAGGAATGACAGGAAAAGGCATAGTCAGTGTGTTGCCATCCCTCAACATTTGGTACACTGGACTTTTTCTGTCACCTAAATGGTTCCCAAGAAACATCTTTAACGAGTGCAGGAAATTGGATTTAGAAAACTGTACAGATGATCAATATTATTGGGATATATTCTGGTCGTGGTATAATGCATAGTATTATAGATTGGACTATTAAATTGCAAACAGACATTGAACTATCTAAAAAAAAATATTTATTTATTTATTTATTTATTTATTTATTTGTTTATTTATTTATTTATTTATTTTCTATCCCACCTTTATTATTTTTATAAATAACTCAAGGCAGCAAACATACCAAATACTCCTTCCTCCTCCTCTTTTCCCCACAACAACAACCCTGTGAGGTGAGGTGGGCTGAGAGAGAGTGACTGCTAGGGTGTTCTACAGAGCTTAATCCTAAATACATGTATCTCCTATAGGACCATGGTGTTAATGTCATATATTGGATATTACATTAAACTCTAATCATGCATGTGTCAGTATACAGAGCAAATTCTTTATAATTCAGTGTACTACTTCTGCTGTGAAGGTTTCTAAACATGTAAGTCTCTGCCATCTCTTTCTCTTTTTCCTAGGGGAACTGTGATCATTGCAGCTATTGGACTTCATTAAAACAAATAGAACTGCTTTAAGTTCTCTGGAGATCTCCAGAACTAAAATGAAAGCAGCAGAGAGAAAATTTCTCCCTCGTGCAATCATGCACAGCCAATGTGCAATTTGCCTTCATTATGAAAGTTGCCCCTGATTTGCAAACTTCAGCGTCTCTGTCTAGTATCTTCTAATTAACTCTTAAATGAACAAAGCTGAGGTTCTGCTGTGAAGATCAAGGAGCTTTTTGAAAGTGTCACATCAGTATGAAATACTGTAATATTAATATGAAGGGATGGTTTCTTGTTTAATATAATGAAATAAAGTGGGATTTTGGAAAGCAAGTACTGCCTACAACAGTCCAGTATAATCTCACCATTCCATTCCATTTTAGCTGATTATCTGTGCTTATGTGGCACAAACAAATCTGATGGAATTTGAGCAAGTTGTAGCTTGTTTCAGGAATAGTACCCACATTCCACCATAACCTTTCTAAACATGTCTTGTAGCCAAGTGCTTTATGTTCAAGAATCTTGGCGATCACTCGTAGCTGAGTAAGATTGTCTTCCAAGGGAAAAATCTTAACAGTAGATCCGTAAGTGGCTGTAAAGGCCAATTCTGGATCCGCACAACCTCCCACAATGAGGGCATAGGTTTCCGGGTGGAAGACGGTCATGATGAGGGTTTGCTTGACGTGCCTTCCTTTTAGCTCGTTTCTCCCTTTCGCCCTGTACTCGTGCTTCTTCAAAGTCCATAGCGCCTTTAATAAAGGCTGACCTCCAATTGAAACGCTCATGAGTTCGGGCTTCCCAGTTCTCAATGCTGATATTACATTTTTTAAAATTAGCTTTGAGAGTATCTTTGAATCTCTTTTGCTGTCCACCAATATTCCGTTTTCCATTCTTAAGTTGGGAGTAAAGTAGCTGCTTTGGAAGACGATGGTCAGGCATTCGAACAACATGGCCGGTCCAGCGAAGTTGATGTTGGATGATCATTGTTTCAATGCTGGTGGTTTTCGCTTCTTCTAGTACGCTAACATTAGTCTGCCTATCTTCCCAAGTAATTTGCAGAATTTTTCGGAGGCAGCATTGATGGAATCTTTCAAGAAGTTGGAGGTGGCGCTTGTAGAGGGTCTATATTTTACAGGCATACAAAAGGGTTAGCAGTACAATGGCTTTGTAAACAAGGTAGTACAATGGCTTTGTAATACATCTCACTGAAATTCTGCTTTAACTTTGTCATAAAAAGGTGGTTCGACTAGTTAGTTTTCCTGTAGGGAACCATCTTTTCCTGAAATTCAGTAACTTTTAGAAGATTAGAAGCAAGGAAATAACATTAAAAGTAATTCTCTAGGACCAAAATGGACTTTCCTTTGTTTAACTTAAAAATAGTCTGAATAATAATAATAATAATAATAATAATAATAATAATAATAGCAGCAGCAGCTTTTTGCCAATCTATTAAAGCACACAAGAAAAAATGAAATGTGCTTTAAAAGACAGCATATGCATTGATTGGAGCTTCTGTTTATATGCAGTACCTTTTCAAATCCTACATTTTTGCTTGTCCAGTAATATATATTTTGTTCTTGGACAGTTAGTATCCTGCAAAAGATAAAATATTAACTATTGTGACCTTTTCTAAAGACCTGCCAATATATTAAAAAGTTAGTTTTACAACCCACTAGGTTGTCCTGCTATCTTGAGAAACAGATTCCTCAGTCACAATGATTTATTTATATTCATTTTCCCAAAACAAATTGTGCTACTGCATGATTTGGAAATTCTGTCCTATACAGTTAATTTATTGGCATTCTCTCCTTGAATCGTTTTATAATGACATGAGTTTATGGTTTTATGATTTCTAGATTCTGTCCTTCCATGGACAACATTTCCCAAGGAATAAACTTGCTTACAGAAACATATCTTCATTCTCTAGACAAAATGTCTTAGCAGTTGTACTAAATTGGACTTATAAACATTATTTGGTATAGTATTTAAATGCACAAACTGTATAACTGATTCTCCAATGTGCCTAGTTGGATTAGATAGTTCCTGTGTCAGTATGACATGAAGGTTTCATGTTTAAATTTTTTAAGTAGCTCTATTTAATGTGTTAGAAATCTTCTTCTGACTTTTTTCAGAAGGCCATTAAATTCTTGCTGTGCTGGTATCTTCCAATGACCACAGTGTATATCACTTTTATAGCAGATTTTCTCTGATTTTCTTTTAAGAAAAAAAAATCATGGTAATTTACAAGAATTTACAGTCTTTTATATATTAATTTATTATATTATATATTAAATTATATATAATTTAATATGTTAATATTATATATTAATTAATATATTACCAACCTAGCAATTCGAAAGCATGCAAATGCAAGTAGATTAATAGGTACCACTTCGGTGGGATGGTAACAGCATTCCACGCGCGTCATGCCAGCCACATGACCGCGGAAGCATCTTTGGACAACACTGGCTCTTCGGCTAACCAACGGAGATGAGCACCGGCCCCTAGATTCGGACACGACTGCACAAATGTGCGGGGGGAACCTTTACCTTTACTTATATTTTAATTGCACATTAATTGATTCTTTATAGCTAGATAGCATTTACTTGGAACCTCTTTGGCAGAAAAACAACATCACTTTACCTCACAGAATTTTAGTCACTAATGGCAGGTTCTACCCTGCTATTATATGTACAGTGACCATATTTTTTTTCTTTGGGAAAAAATAAAGGACAAACCTGAAAAAGGGGGAAATCTGAAAGAGGTTCATAAAGATAATAAAAATAATTGTTTGTGTTTATAATTTGCTTTAAAAAGGGAAATTCAAGAGCCAAACCAAGAAAAACTTTACAAAAACACATATTCTAATAAAAATATCTAAAAATTTCCATATTTTTCACATTAATGTGAAATACTGTGCATTAAATGGTGCCATTTGTAAAGTGAAAGGTAAATGACCAAAATAAAGGACAAAAGTGAGTTTTTGAAAAATAAAGAAATCTAAAGGACAGCTTTCTGACATAAATCACCATCCTTTATAATAAAGGACATATGATCACTGTAACTATAAGTGTGAACATAGAGGCTGTGGGGATAAGTCACGAATCCCCAGCAATGCATCTGTGATCCTTGTTCCAAATACCACAGGCATCTATTTTATGATGCTGTTCTCATGCAACTGTATGCTTCTATGTGTAAAAGACACTTCAGTACAGAGGTCCACACTGTTATACATTGATATAGTTTCAGAAAGAATATCACCATTGTGATGCTAAGGATTCAGGACAATGGTTCTTTACTCAATTTTCCATTTTTTTTGGTAATGTTTGTAGAAGGGCTCAATTTTTTCTAAATGCATCACCTTAATCTTCTCAAACACAGCCTCATAGCCTCTCCATCCCTATATGTAGCTCTGCCTTACCAGTTCTTCCTGTTTTCAAATGATCAGATATAATTAAGGCTAACAAAACTGAAATAAAGTAAAATATACATACTGATTAAACCATGATGACTGCATTTAAGAGCTGAACACGTTCATTCCACGACCATCTTTACATTCTCACAGAACTTAAGAAAAAGCATTTTATATGGCAATCAGGAGATTTGGCACCCTGTTAGATGGAAACATCACACATCTCCCTGAGCGTATTTTTTTAAAAATGTGTACTGAATAGTTCCTGCCAGTAATTCTTGGATCATAGCTTTTAGTGGATAGACTTTACAAGCATTCGGAATTCAATATTTCCAAAATTGTGCTATTCAGCTCCGTCTCTGATTCATAGCTTGATCAGATTTCATATTTCTGGTGCCCGACAGGAGAAATAAAGTAGATGCATTTTTGCTAAAAGTTATTTTGAATTCAAAGGGGAAAGTAATAGTTTCAGGATAACTCATGACTTCAGTTGAAACTGAATAATTATAAAGGGTTGTTTTAGCAGTTTTATTAATTAATTTGGGAAAAGAGGATTAGAAGTTTCTGTCAGTCCTGGGATGCTTCACTGGTTTTGCAGATATAAGTTGATAAATGTATTATTTTTCTCCCTGTTTACTATTAAGGACAACACATGAAAGCATAACCTTTTGGCAGCAAAGCAAACAGTATATATCAGCTTCCATATGCTTTAACATACATATGGAGAGAAAAAGAACCAGAGCTACACCCAGTGGAATTAAACCACACTAGGTAAGAGCTGAAGGGATACTCGATTCTTTATTCACTGTTCATTATACATGTGTGTGTGTATGTGTGTACGTATGTGTAGGGTTTTTTTAAAATCATCTATGATTTAACTTGGAAGAAAGGATGGAAAAGCTACCATTTTTTGTTAGAATTTTTCATAATTTGTAACCACCAAATAACCATGTTTTCAAATCTCAGTTAATGACAATGGCTAATGGCAGTCACTCCATGTGATGTTAAAGCATACAGTATAGGAACTACTAGAGAGCCAGTTTGGTGTAGTGGTTAAGGCACCAGGCTAGAAACTGGGAGACCGGGAGTTCTAGTCCCACCTTAGGCACAAAACCATCTCGGTGACCTTGGGCCAGTCACTCTCTCTCAGCCCTAGGAAGGAGGCAAAGGGAAACCACTGACTCAAAGGCACAAATAAATAAATAAACAGATGGAGCAACTACAGTAGTTAAGGAGTAACATGGGATGTGGGTAAAGAGGCAAGAGTATGCACAATGAAAAATGAGATCCAACCCCAGTATTGTGCAGAAGACAGATTTATCTACAGTTCCCATCTTGTAATTATACTATAAGCTGAGGGGGTGGATGAACTCACATGCTTACAATTGCTTCTGCATTTCATTTATACAGTTAGGGCTACTAGATCTGGACAGCAAAAATCAAGATGACCACTAGAGCACAGCAAAGGAAGAGAGAACTCTCTTTTTTGCCATCTAGTGGTCATCTAGAGTATTGCAGCATACATCTGATAGAGCTATATGTCGTATTTTAAAATGCTTAAAAGACATTTTAAACATTGTATCTCAGTCTGTACAATTGCCATGTATTAGTATAATCCCAATAATGCAAAGGGGAGAAAGCTACAAGCTAATTATTTCCACTGTGCTCTCAAATAGGTTCATGACAGAGATGACCTTTGAGCTGAAGTTTTTCTGAATTGTACTGCAGTCACTTCTTTCTTAAACTGTGCTAAGTGCAGTTAATTCCCAAATCAGATGGAAACAAATGAAAATGAGAAAATGAAGCCACTGTTTTCTCTGCAATTAGCATATTTCTCCACATATCTTAAGGTTGTAACATGTAATTAACAAAAACAAAAACAAAATAAACATGAGCGTCCTTGGGGGGAGAAGGGGGGGGCAAACGAAAATTTATGCATGATATCAGGCCACAAATGCCATGATTTAATGCACTTGAAACAGATGCTGCTAGACAAGTATATTATGGCATTTGAGTGATGATGTCATCATATGCATGTTGTTATTTTGGCATCATCATGATTTATTATAGACTTAGAAACATTCAGAAAACTCTTGAATAGTGTTGCATTAAAAAACAACCCCATTAGCTAACAGTAAGTAGCTCCTGTGATGGAGCTGGGAGCTGAGGGAGTAGAGAACGCATTCCAGGCAGCTAACCATTCTCACAGCTTGCACAGCTTGGAGAGTGTGGGTGGGGGGCAAGGTTAGACTAGCACCACCCTAGATTCCCAAGGGTATTTTTTCCCCTTAGCTCAGTTTAGGAACCCTTAGTCTGGCAAGATTTTTTGGGGGGAGAAGGGCGGTCATATAAATTTAAATAATAAATAATAAATAAATAAGATTCTGTGTATGGTAGAAATAATAAAGAACTAGAGTTGAAACTCCGACTCTGCGTTGTTTCTCTGCCAATTACCCTGACAGCTCCATAGGCCTCCTCCAAGTATCTGTGCCTCCTTTAAGACTGATGAATGGATCAGTTTAGACGAATATGGAATATCATAAAGTGAAATAGCATACTGTACATGCACACTTTTATTTTCAAGTTGTTCTCTGAATTGGTTTTGAGCTTACAATTTCTTCCTTTCAAGGGAATAAGACTACATCTGGTTAGTTATTCTCCATATATATATATTCGTATTTAATAAGAGTTTCAATTCATTTAAGAAATAATGCATAACAAGGACAATTTTTTAAAGCCACGGTCCTCTAATCTAGCCTTTGTTTCTTCTATTTCTTTGTATAAAATGACCTTTAAAATTATATAAACACTAGCAAAAGGAATGGATTCATCTAAGAATAACCACCCTCTCCATTGGAATATAATTTTAAATAAGAATTTATTAACAATTTGAGCAAAAACAGACCATGAACATTATGTTGTATGAAATAAATTTTACAAAGATAAAGGCTAGAATAAGGCTAGTGAGATCTATCTTGGTTGTTACTTCTTTAAGACCAGTATTAGCACTGTTGTTATTATTCTCATTAGAACATAAACAGTTTACCCCCAGGCCAAAATTAAAGTTTTATACTTTGAAATACTTAGCAAAATCAGTATATAAACATTTGAAATAGTCTTCAACTTACCAATTTTTCCCCTGTAGATTTTATTCCAAATGTGTCCTTGCGGAGAATTAATTAGAATGGAGAGAAGGAAATGAGCACAGAAAAATATTTCTGAATATATTTGTTAATTGCATATATTTAACTTAGGTCTCATTTACAACTGCTTATTCCTTCCATATACCCAGGTGATCTAATTAATCAGATTAGTACCGGATATGCAAGATCCTTGCTTAGCCATTTCAGGAGAGATTCCAACATTCTGATCAAAACAGATCATTATCTATTTTTTACTCCCTCAAACATTCATACATTTATTTCAATTGTTAACTAAAATATATGTCTTTTCTTTCCAGAAGATTCCTGATTTCTTATAGCTTTTATAGAGTATAATATCATAAATAATTTTAAAGGGTTGAAGCATTCAGGTTGGAAACATTGACTCCTCTTGCTGGTTTACCAAACTTCCTTTGGTGCATATAGTCTTTTCTTCTACATTAAGTCTGTGTACATTATATTCCCTGATAAAGTGCATGGAGCTTGGATCAATTTCATTTATAGAGTGGCTGCTCCTTGTTCCAGGTAAGTTGTTTAAGTCATAAAGTAGACCATCTGCTCTTGATGGACTATCTGCAGTTACTAAACAATCTCCTGGGTAAGAACATATAATACTTACTGAATATCATATAGCCAGTCTATGTTGATTCTTGATATTTGTCTCTATGGGAAATAGGGAAATAATGGTGCAGTTAGAAGGAAACATACCTGAAAATCGTATCTCACAGTCTGTGCTATAGCTTTTTGAAAAGGAAAGACAAGAAAAAACAGTATTTTTGGGTAGGGAGGAGGAAGGTTGCTTCTTTCTTCTTAGTATTGCCAAGAGTGAAAGTGCTCTTTAGAAGTAAAAGCACATAAAAACGGGCAGTGCTTTGATCACACTGTCATGGCCACTGCCTTGACTTTTTTTTTTTAACCATACACTGCAGATACCCCTGTATGCAATATCTGACTAGTGATGGACTTTGTTTGTTTGTTTATTTATTTATTTATTTATTTATTTATTTATTTATTTATATCCCGCCTTTATTATTTTTATAAATAACTCAAGGTGGCGAACATACCCAATACTCCTTCCTCCTCCTATTTTCCCCACAACAACAACCCTGTGAGGTGAGTTGGGCTGAGAGAGAGTGACTGGCCCAAGGTCACCCAGCCGGCTATTGGCACTCACCTCATCTAAATGTTAGTGAGAGTCTGCCTGGCCAATCATGGAGAATCAGTCATTGTGATATTTTTTTCTGCCATTCAATCCTGTCTGATTCTCGGTGACTACCTGGACTAGTCCCTGCAGTTTTCTTGGCAAGATTTCAGAAGTGGTTTGCCATTGCCTCCTTTCTAGGGCTGAGAGAGAGTGACTGGCCCAAGGTCACCCAGCTGGCTTTGTGCCTAAGGTGGGACTAGAACTCACAGTCTCCTGGTTTCTAGCCTGATGCCTTAACTCCTACACCAAACTGGCTCTCTAGTACAGAGCTTTCCAAACTTTTCATGTTGGTGACACACTTTTCAGACATGCATCATTTAGCGACACACTCTTGCAGCAGGGCACAAGGCAGGCACTAGGATCTGCGTGGAATCTCAACAGGTTTGGAGGCAGCAAGGCACAAGGCAGGCACTAGGACCTGCGTGGAATCCTGGCAGGGCTCAGAGGCAGCAGCAGCCAGGACACACCCAGACACTGCAGCCGACACACTAACGTGTCCCGACACACAGTTTGGAAAGCTCTGCTCTAGTAGTTCCTATACTGTATGCTTTAACATCACATGGAATGACTGCATGTACATCAGCTGATACTTTAGGAATTTTAATTTTAAAAGGGAAGTACAATTTATTGGGAGGAAGTTGATTAATGTTCATTAATATTAAGTATGGTGTATGGTACCATCATGTACATCACATACCACTGAACAGATGGTTGTTTTCTGAACAAATATTATTTCATATGGAGTGTTTGTATGTTTCTCCTTCTCTTCCATCATCTCTCATCCTCACTCTGGGATTATGTTTAATGAGAAGGAGGCTAAAAGGGCTATAAATTAATAATAAACCCTCCTAACTTTAGGCAAAATTCCATTTGACCTTCAAAGAATTATTGTGATGTTACCTCCAGATTAGTCAGAAGTAATACAATTGCTTATTTGCCCTCTATGATAGTCACTCAACCAGTTGGATTCATAGGAACTGTTTGCTGCCTTTTGGCAGGAGGAAGCTAACACCTGTATGGAGCTCAGAACTGCATCTTATTCTCAGGTGCTATCAGCCCTTCACGTCAGGAAAAAGACACCACAGGAACTATGGTAACTCTATTTATTGATATAGTATAACAACATAATCTTGAAAATTTGATGGAGTTTCCCTTTCCTTCCCTCCCATATCCAAGAGAATCAAGGTAGGACATCCATGAGTTTCTTTCTCACTTCTTCCTCTTTTTCAGAGCTACATATTTTCTTTAAGACCATCTCCATACTCATCTATAGGCATTTAGAAATCTCTTGTGAATAGGTTTTACCACCCAATGACATTTTTTGTGTGGAGTCCTTGTGCTCTCTGAGTCTTGCTGTTTTCTTGCAGACGTTTCATTGCCAGACTAGGCAACATCTTCAGTGCGATGTTTTTTGTACTTGCAAGCCAAGATACAGCATATTTTTTGTTGTTTTTTTGCCTTCTTACCTTGTCCACATCCACAATTCTCACAGATTCTATACATCTTCTCTAGTCTCTCAGTTCCAAAGCTCTTGGATTTTCTATTCCTCTTATACCAGATCACGGTCCTCTTTGATTCTGGCAACTTCTCCAGCATCTTACTTCTGGCTATAGCCAATGAATTTTAAAATATTTCTTTCAAGAATAGGTATGGACAGAATGTCAGTGGGAAGATATGACAAGAAGGAGATGCAATAGAACCATCCCTTCAGACCATCTCTTTGAATCAATGTTATGCATCAAATGAAATTCCTTTGAATTAATTTGGAAAGATTCAAAAGTTACTGGTAAATCTGATGAGCTCTGGATTTGAAGTTTAAACCACCATTGCAGCTTTTCTTTTATGTCTGGTCAAAACTAAGGGGGAGGAATAAAGCACATGAATTGATATTGAATCTGATATTGACATATGTAACTGACCCATGATTTTTACAGCCTCTGTAAGCCATGCTGGTCAGAGTGGGGAAAGTTCACTCTACAATTTGTTTCTCACTTCTTTGCTAGGATTTGTTAGGCAGGTTTGTTTGGAGAGAGTGAAAGAAAAATAAAGATTAATTCTGCTATTCTTTTTAACAATCTCTTTTTCTTTTTCTTGTATGAGTATTTACCTTTCCCCAAAAATATACTCTTTTCTTCTTCTTCTTCTTAACTCTTAATCTATTTGTTTGACTTGTAGTATTGTTCCTGTCTGTCTGTATTCTTCAGCAATTCCAGTACTCCATTTCTTTTTCTATTTCCTCACTTTAAAAAGAAGACAAGAAGCCGGTTTTTTTTTCTGCTACCTGTCTCTATCTTGCCTTTTATTGAGTGAGTGGGTCTTTTTTATCATGTGAGTTGATATGGCATAATGTGCTTGCTGTTAGTCATCACATATAATACAGACTGTTGAGCCCCCTAACAATAACTTAGGAAGCTAGATTATCACAGCAAAGTTTTGTTAGTCAAGTTTATTGCAAGAAGAAGGGTGTGAGGTTATTGAAACTTGGAAACTGAATATGTGTGTACTCAATCCCCCTCTTTTATTAGTTACTGCCAGTGAGTTAAGATGGGTCCTCCTTGGTGCCTTTGATCTTCATTCAAACTCTCTATTCATTTAAGGGGGATCTGGCTATTCGTTTATGAGATACAAATGGAACATCCATCTGTTCTTGTTTTGTAATGTTTTGCAAATGTTCATTCTTGCTCTTAGGCTCAGAGGATTCCATTATATAGACGAATAGTTCCCCCCAAAATCTCTGATCCCTACCATTTTCATACCTTCCAGAGAGAAAGAGAGAAAGAGAGAGAAGCTATAGGCTTTGATGTTTCCCACATATAACCTACAGTTGAATGTTTTATTGAATTGAATCTTGAACAAAGTAATTTTATTCCTTTTAAATATTGAATCAAAAATTCAGAGATCTTGACTGATTCACATACCTCTATTTCTCACCTGTATTCAGAAATTAGTTTTACCAGATATTGCTACAATGTTCCATGCACTATTTAATTGTTCTCCTTTTCTAGGCATGCATGCATATAGTGCAAGTATTGGAAGCATGGGGGCTTTTTTTTAATCAAAAGCTCTACATATGGAAACCTTCATGTGAAGAATATGATGTACATTTCAGATTCCACCTTATATGGGAGCCTCTGTACCACAGCTATATTTTCTTCCTTGCGGATATAGTATTCAAGATGATTATAAGTATGTGAATCTTCAAATTCAGAGCTTCAATTCAAAGGAGATTTGATTAAATCACCCTTTTAAATTGAATCTCACATTGATTTTGATGTTCTGAATCAAAGCGCATGCCTTTGAATTGATTTACACATTCAATGGACTTTTCTGCATGAACTTTTTATTGCACTGAATCATCTCTTCCAGTTGATTGAATTCAACCATTCAAATCAGTGATTCTAATTGAATCACAAATCAGGTTGGATCTTGGATGATTTCAACACCCACAGTACTCATGGATATTCATGAAAAGCTAAGTGACATAAGCAATGTGAGGTTTGCCACAGCCCTATCAGTGCTCTCGTATTCCACTCTGTTGTGAAGTCTAGTATTCTAAGTTCCTTACATAGCTTCTTTAGTAATTCTTCCCAGGCAGAACAAGAGAAAATATAGCCTTAATTTTATTTCCTCACTTACTGCCTATCTTGCTATCGGTAATGGAAGACTGCAATCTCATCCTTAACTGACTTTCTTCTTGGGAACTTGATCTACTTTTGTATTGATTTTCACCTCTCTAACAATCCTCCTTTTCATTCCCTACTTCACTTTCTTTACTAACTTTAGCTACAGTTTTTCATTTTCATTTGTTTGGGGTATTATATCACTGAATCAAAGTGACAAAAATCGGCCTGTAGCAGGCTCTCAGAATGCACATATGGTTCCTCAAAACTCTCCACTTCCTTGAGGATAGAGAAATATGGAGGGAAAAGTGGTTTCTTGACACTGGCTGCTTTGTTTTTCCTAAGGGAATACGTTTCTTGTTAGGTATTTTGAGATTCTGAGTGAGGAGAAAGAATAGGAAATTACTCTTTCTTTTCTTCACTGATTATATTCTCTTTTATCCATAGATATGGCTGTTCTGAACAATTCTGAAAAGTACGTCCAAGGCAGATTGATGGAACATGTTTACCTGTAGATTTTCTCCATGGAATAGTTAGTATAACTTTTTATAAATGTGCTTAGCTTCCCTATAGTTCTAAGGATTCAGACTGTGTCAACAGTCATGATGCATACGAGATACCATAAAAGCAGTTTGATACAACCATTAGTATTTGTAGATAACTCCAGAGAGAAAATCTGTTATTAGCTTCAGTATCCCCACATATTTAGCTGTGCAAGAAACATATTTTGATAAAATAAGGTATATGAAGTACTTCCATCAGAGAGAAGTCAAGGTATTTTTTTCATATTATTTTATCATTATCCCAGGATTTCTCACTATGTGGCTTAATTTATTCTAGCAGCCTTAAAGATATGAATTAAATCCTTGAAACCTATAGCAATTGATTATAAAGGGACTTACTAATTTAATACCATGTTTTTTTATATTTATCTATTAATGGCTAAGTATAGTTGGCCACATCTGAATTTTATTCTGTGTGATTTTGATTATTTTGGCTATAGCAATGCATAGTAAATTAAAGCTGATGAATATACTTCCTACATAATTAACTTATCAATAGAATGCTTTTATTTTTTCCCATTATCCTTTTTAGGTAATGCTTTCATAATATTTGAAACATAACCCCAAACTTGATGTATCTTAACTGAAACATTATTAATAATAATAATAATAATAATAATAGCTAAAAATGGGTCCTCCATTTTCAGAGCTTGGATAAATAACTAGAGTTAGCCCATTACCTTAATATTTGCTTGTGCACTTCTACAGGCTATTAAAAACAGTTGCTGGACTAAATGGACATGTGTGATCTGACTCAGCAAGGAAATTCTGTCTGTAATTTTTTCCCCTTAATGGGGAGAAAATTACTTGGAAGCACCTACAGATAACATTTTACTGAACAATGTTCTTTGTAAATTTTACACTGCAATCATGAGAGTTGGGGGTGGGAGCAAAGAGGGGCAAATGATGACATGTGACATCGTGATGAAATTGATGTAGCTCATGCGACAGACATCATGACACAAGCACTAAGCTGTGTCCTTTTTGCAATGACATAATATCTCACGTTTCTTCATTTTGATGTCATCATGGTTTCTTACAGATGCCACTGACTGCAATCATAATATGAGTCCCTTGTATGGGAGATGGGCGGGGAATAAATTAAATAAATAAATAAACAAACAAACAAACAAACAAATAAATAAATAAAATAATATACAGTATACTGTACATTTACTTGATACTAAGTGTAACTGAAAATACTTATGTTTTCGTATATAGTGAATAGACATTTATAGGAATTGTGGAATGCATGGTTTCTCCCTTAAGACTCTCTTTACCACAAATCTCTATTTTGTAATCCTAGTCCTGGAAACACGTTGACATACTGTATAGTTAATATGCATATACTGTAGTTGCATACAGTTAAGCATATAGTTGTTGGTATCTTAGCACCAATAACTATATGCTTAGAAGCTAATGTAAGGAATTCATTGTCATGCTTGTAATCACTGAGATTTTCAAATTTAATCTTTATGGAAACCAAACCAAATCTCATCTCACAAACAAATTAAATGCCTATGAAACACTCAAAATTAAATATACTAATAATATGATGGATGATTTTATGAAGAAATATTTAACTTTTATTCAAGGCCCAAATAGAGATTTTTGTTGTTTATTCGTTCAGTCGCTTCCGACTCTTCGTGACTTCATGGACCAGCCCACGCCAGAGCTTCCTGTCGGCCGTCACCATCCCCAGCTCCCCCATGGTTGAGTCTGTCACCTCCAGAAAATCATCCATCCATCTTGCCCTTGGTCGGCCCCTCTTCCTTTTGCCTTCCACTTTCCCTAGCATCAGCTTCTTCTCCAGGGTATCCTGTCTTCTCATTATGTGGCCAAAGTACTTCAGTTTTGCCTTTAATATCATTCCCTCAAGTGAGCAGTCTGGCTTTATTTCCTGGATTATGGACTGGTTTGATCTTCTTGCAGTCCAAGGCACTCTCAGAATTTTCCTCCAACACCACAGTTCAAAAGCATCTATCTTCCTTCGCTCAGCCTTCCTTATGGTCCAGATCTCACAGCCATAGGTTACTACAGGGAATACCATTGCTTTAACTATGCAGACATAGTTTGTTGTCAGTGTGATGTCTCTGCTCTTAACTATTTTATCAAGATTTGCCATTGCTGTCCTCCCAAGAAGTAGACGTCTTCTGATTTCCTGGCTGCAGTCAGCATCTGCAGTAATCTTTGCACCTAGAAATACAAAGTCTGTCACTGCCTCCACTTTTTCTCCCTCTATTTGCCAGTCATCAATCAAGCTGGTTGCCATAATCTTGTTTTTTTGAAGTTTAACTGCAACCCAGCTTTTGCACTTTCTTCTTTCACCTTCGTCATAAGGCTCCTCAACTCCTCCTCGCTTTCAGCCATCAAAGTGGTATCATCTGCATATCTAAGATTGTTAATGTTTCTTCCAGCGATTTTAACTCCAGCCTTGGATTCCTCAAGCCCAGCACGTTGCATGATGTTTTCTGCATACAGGTTGAATAGGTAGGGTGAGAGCATACAGCACTGCCATACTCCTTTCCCAAGCTTAAACCAGTCCGTTGTTCTGTGCTCTGTTCTTACGGTTGCTACTTGGTCGTTATACAGATTCCTCAGGAGGAATATTATTTGGCCTGTTAAAATGGTGATAATTGTATTGATCAGCTCAACAGGAGATAAGCCTTCGGAGGCAGACAAGATGACTTGGTATCCCCATACCACCAAGAACTTGCCACAATTTGTTATGATCCACACAGTCAAAGGCTTTAGAATAGTCAATAAAACAAAAATAGATGTTTTTCTGAAACTCCCTGGTTTTCTCCATTATCCAGTGGATATTGGCAATTTGGTCTCCAGTTCCTCTGCCTTTTCTAAACCCAGCTTGTACATCTGGCAATTCTCGCTCCATGAATTGCTGGAGTCTACCTTGAAAGATCTTGAGCATTACCTTACTAATCGAAGAGAATATTTGTAGCTCAGGGTTGAACTGGGGAGTCTTTGGTGCTCTCTGAGCCTTGTTGTTTTCATGCAGACGTTTCATTGCCAGGCTAGGCAACATCTTCAGTGTTTTCTACTCCCTTTTCGCACTGAAGATGTTGCCTAGCCTGGCAATGAAACGTCTGCATGAAAACAACAAGGCTCAGAGAGCACCAAAGACTCCCGATTACCTTACTGGCATGTGAAATAATTGCCACTGTTCGATAGTTTGAACATTCTTTAGTGCTTCCCTTTTTTGGTATGGGGATGTAAGTTGATTTTTTCCAATCTGATGGCCATTCTTGTGTTTTCCAAATTTGCTGGCATATGGCATGCATCACCTTGACAGCATCATCTTGCAAGATTTTAAACAGTTCAGATGGGATACCGTTGTCTCCTGCTGCCTTGTTATTAGCAATGCTTCTTAAGGCCCATTCAACCTCACTCTTCAGGATGTCTGGCTCTAACTCACTGACCACACCGTCAAAGCTATCTCCAATATTATTCCTTCCTATACAGATCTTCCGTATATTCTTGCCACCTTTTCTTGATCTCTTCTGCTTCTGTTAGGTCTTTACCATCTTTGTTTTTGATCATACCCATTTTTGCCTGGAATTTACCTCCGATGTTTCTAATTTTCTGGAAGAGGTCTCTTGTCCTTCCTATTCTATTGTCTTCTTCCACTTCCGCACATTGCTTGTTTAAAAATAATTCCTTATCTCTTCTGGCTAACCTCTGGAATTTGGTATTTAATTGGGCATATCTCCCCCTATCACTGTTGCCTTTTGCTTTCCTTCTTTCTTGGGCTACGTCCAGTGTCTCAGCAGACAGCCATCTTGCCTTCTTGGTTTTCTTTTTCTTTGGGACGTTTTTTGTTGCCGCCTCCTGAACAATGTTGCAAACTTCTGTCCATAGTTCTTCCCGGACCCTATCTACTAAATCTAGTCCCTTAAATCTATTCTTCACCTCCACTGCATATTCCTTAGGAATATTAGTGAGCTCATATCTAACTGATCTGTGGGTCTTCCCTATTCTCTTTAGTCTGATTCTAAATTTTGTAATAAGAAGTTCGTGATCTGAACTACAGTCAGCTCCAGGTCTTGTTGTTACCAACTGTATAGATGTCCGCCACCTTTGGCTGCAAAGTATGTAGTCAATCTGATTTCGGTGTCAACCATCTGGTGAAGTCCATGTATAAAGTCGTCTTTTAGGTTGTTGGAAGAGAGTGTTTGTTATGCACAGTTAGTTGTCTTGGCAAAATTCTATCAGCCTATGTCCTGCTTCATTTTGTTCTCCCAGACCATGCTTGCCTGTAATTCCAGGTGTCGTCTGACTACCCACCTTAGCATTCCAGTCTCCTGTAATGAAAATAACATCTCTTTTTGGTGTATTATCCAGTAGGTGCTGCAGATCCTCATAGAACTGATCTACTTCTGCTTCTTCAGCATCTGTGGTTGGGGCGTATATTTGGATCACTGTGATGTTAAATGGCTTACCCTGAATTCGAATTGAGATAATTCTATCATTTTTTGGATTGTATCCAAGCACTGCTTTAGCCACTTTATTATTAATTATGAAGGCTACTCCATTTCTTCTGTGGTCCTCTTGTCCACAGTAGTAGATCTGGTGGTCATCTGATGTGAAGTGGCCCATTCCAGTCCATTTCAGTTCACTGACACCTAAAATGTCTATATTTAATCTTGACATCTCACCAATAACCACATCCAATTTGCCCAGGCTCATAGATCTTACATTCCAGGTTCCTATGGTGTGTTGATCTTTAGAACATTGGATTTGTCGTTCACCACCAGCACCGTCGGCCGCTAGCCATCCTTTCGGCTTTGAGCTAGCTGCATCATCACATCTGGGGCTAGTTGAACGTATCCTCTGTTCCTCCCCAGTAGCATTTTGACCACCTTCCGACCTAGGAGTCCCATCTTCCGATGGTATACCAACATATCTCTGGTTGTACTGATCCATTTAGTTTTCACGGCAAGAATACTGGGGTGGGTTGCCATTATCTTCCCCAGGGATCATATTTAGTCTGACCTCTCTGCCACGACCTTCCCGTCTTGGGTGTCCCTTCATGGTTTAGCTCATGGTTTCATTGAGGTGCTCAAGCTCCAGCACCACGACAAGGTAACAATCTCCTTTGCTGGAGCAAATAGAGATACTGTTCTGTATTTCAACATGACTCTGTGCTTGAGTCAACTCTAGAGGTGAGTCAACTCTAACTCTCATCCAACTCTAGTCCAGCATGAATCACTGAGGCACAATTAAGTCTTTAGCAGTCAAATATAAGAATAAGAATCAGTTTTTCTCTTCATTTGACTCCTAAATGAAACATAAAGAGACACGGTTGTGATGAATTGGGATGATAGTTTGGCACTTGATCTAGTTAACTTACCAAGGTTCTAACCTTCATGCAGAACCAAAACCAAATGGTGATGTTCAAGCATAGGCTTCTGGTACAAATTGATGACCAAAAAATGGAAAATAAATGCATTGTAGTATTTTTGTACATGCTTCCTGACACTGGACACAAGCATGTAAATCATGCAGTTCATGTTGCAAAGTCAAAACATATGTTTTGTTCTTTGCCTCTCCTTTCCCTCTGTGGATCCCTATGTGTTCAAACTAACACTAATAATACCTGAGAACCTGCTTCAACCTACTGTACATTATTTATTTGATTACCTTTTGAAGACCCATAGAGTATGACTCCCACATATGTTAGATTATAATTCAACTAGTGTTTTAGACCATTTAATTTTGGGAAATGAAAAGAATAACATCTGGAAACAGCAGGAGATTTTTTCTAATCTGGCTCTTGATTTGATATTTGCATTTTAATTTATACTTGAGATAAGTAACTGAAAAGTATTCAAGTAAGGGGTTTAATTATATCTTTCTAATGCTGTTTAATATGCCCACTGTTTCAGAGAATGTTTGGCTCCAATGTTCTTAAAATACATTGCTCATGATCCTAATCCATGCACCACAAAGACTTAATGAATCAACTAGTCAGACGTTTTCCAGAAAGCATTTTATTTTGTAAGAATATATTTCTATATAATTGATCAAAGGACGTCTTTATATACATATGGCAACAAAAGTCCAATGGGAGAGTCATTTTAGTCTGTTACAGCCAAAAACAACCAAGGATTCTGTGGAACCCTAAAGACAAACAGATGCATCCATCTGGGAAAGTGGATTCTAATCTCCAAACATTTACATCTCAATGAATGTATTGATGTTTAAGATACCACAAGAGTCTTTGTTATTTCATGGCATATACATGGCAGTAAAAGTATCACAAATGTTCCATATCATAATGAAAAAATAAAGCAAACATTGTGTATGATGTACAATTGATTTAAAAAATAATAATAATTTGTGTTCACTTTCATTCTGGGGCAGTCTTTCCACATTTTTTTACATGGATGTATAAAAGGAGTTGTTCTACTACCTTTCAAGCGCATGCTACTTTGTTTCATCAGCTAAAGCAGGGGTCCCCAATCTGTGGACCACAGCCCACTAGTGGTCTGCGGCCTGTTAGGAAGTGGGCCGCAGGGCTCCTGCCTGCAAAACCCACCCCCCGGTGCATGTGATTGGCTCCCGCCTGAAAACCCCATCCCCAGTGCGCACGATTGGCTCCCACCTGCAAACCCCACCCCTGGTGTGTGTGATTGGCTCCCACCTGCAAACCCCGTCCCCCAGTGTGCACAATTGGCTCCCGCCTGCAAACCCCACCCCTGGTGTGTGTGATTGGCTCCCGCCTGCAAACCCCGTCCCCCAGTCCACACGATTGGCTCCTGCCTGCAAACCCCATCCCCCCCGGTCCATGGAAAAATTGTCTTGCCAATTTTTCTTGCCAAAAAGGTTGGGGACCGCTGAGCTAAAGCACTCTAAAAAGGATTTTCCATTCGTCAGGCATACTCTGCTTATTTTATTTTTATTAAACAGTGTTCTTCATTTTGGTTTACCTTACTTTTCCACACTGTCAACAAAGAAGAACTCTAAAGATACTTTTTTATGGCTCCACATCCTTTCCCCAACAATTTATCTAAATAATCTGCTTTTATTGTTGTTGTTAAGGCACCCTTACATTGTCCCCTGAATAATATTAATTTTTTAAAAAAATCTTTTGTTCAGCCCTGCCATGTCCCCAAATCCTCAGGCATTGGTGGAGCTGAATTGGCACAGTGTTGCAGAAATGTCATTTTTTAATTATGTGGTTCTGAGGGGAATCTATTATCTACTGCTGAGATGCTGAAATCAGACAATTTATCTCCAAGGCAGTTCTATCTACAATCTAGAATATATGTCTCTTGTCACTGCAGGGGGAAAAAAGAATGAAAGGATGTTTTTATTTCTGGTGCCTTATGTTTATAAATGTATTATTTTTTAGCTCTGCCAAGGAAGAGGGAGATGAAGTTCTAATGAATCTCTAGGTGTGTTGTTCTCTTTCAGCATCTTCTTTGAAGGTTGCCCAAGGTCAGAAATTTCATTGTCTCTCATTCATGAAACTCTCAGAAGTTCCGCAGGTAGGACAATAAATTGGATTAGGAAAGGCAAAAACATGCAGAAATACGAAAGGTAAAGATATACCTGTGTGAAGATATGAATAAGGGAACTAATTTCCTGGATACTGAATGCCATGTGATGTTTACAAGCTTTATGTTAAGGGTAGTTTCAAAGTACCTTTTCTCTAGCATGCTAGTAATTTCATTTAAATGTAAACTAATACATTACTAGTCAAATTCACAATGATTCTGAATGATTTTGGTTTTCAGCCTAAGGTAGCAAGGCAATTGAAAGCATTTAGCCTTTTTGTTTTTAATCTGCGCAATTCATTATATGGATTGTGCCATTTTGCACTAGAATAGCTCAAAGTAATTAATAGCCCAAAGTAACTAACAGGTATATTTCAAGTGGTTTTTGCTGCTGCGGTTGTTGTTGTTGTTTAAAAAAATCTCCACTGCTTCATTCCATTTTAATCTGTGCTGAGTTCCCCCCCCCCTTTCTTCCCACATTTTGTAAAAGTAGCGAGATTTAATAATAGTAATAATAACAATAGTGGATCTCTCCCAGTCCAAATCGCCATAGCTGCACTGTCCTCTAGTGTGCATTTTAGGAAAGAGCAAGCATCAGTGCAATTATTGAAAGTTACTTCTGTAAGCTATTAAAAGGGATGGATTTACTGTTCAGTTGATGGTTTGCTGAGTTTTGCTTAGACAGAAATGGTAGGGACAGTTTACATCACAAGTGGAAAGTTAGTATTTATTATAAGCATTTTTTCTCCTCCTACATGTTTTAAATGGGTCTGGTTTTGCTTTGATTCTGACACTTTTAAATTGATCATATGAATAATGTAATTGTAAATGTAATGAATATAATAGTAATGTAATGAATGTAATTGTAAATGTAATGAATAATGTAATAATAATAACAATTATTATTATCTTGACTTCCCTTTGTGAACTCAAGGTGGTCCCCACATTTTATCCACATAGTCTTATGTCAGTAGGGTTGATAGAACTGGATGGTGCAAATGGGGACTCCTGGTTTAAACCAACCCTTAAGCATTACACTACAACATCAAGGATTTGTCCATTCTGAAGAACCAGTTCCACTGAAATCAACTGGAGCTTCTCATAATGAGTATATACAGTACATATTGGCAAGCATAATTTGTTAAACACCTTTGCTATATATTACTTTCTATAGCAGGACTGCAGTGATTGGAATGTAATCATTTAGTTGTGGTAATCGTATGTGGGAGCACCTTTCAGTCCCTTTGAGACTTTATATTATTAGCTTTAGTATATGGCTAATGCTGTGAATGATCAAAAAGTATTATTCATATGCTAATTGGTACCTCAGAAACAGTGAAACCAGACTATTTCTAAGAAGATGTATAAGGTAATCTTTTCCAGGCCCAGGATCTATAATAACTGAATTAGAAATTAACTTTTCTTCATCCTATCAATAGTGTTGTCCTTGCCATCGGTCTACAAATCTATTTACAAGAGCCTAGTGATTTCCCTGTTGCATTAAGGGAACACACCACAGTTCCTTAGACTGAATACCATCAACTTACATGGGACAAATACAGCACTATCATTGCTATGAGATGGGCAGCCATATAAATTGTTTAAATATGTATTTTTATTAGAAAAGACCTTTTTACAGTTCACTGTAGCAATAGTCAAATACATGAGGATATCCCCCATTTACAACAAGAGGCTACTTGTATTCAACCTGTCATGAATTCAAATTGCTGTAGGTACTCAAAGATGTGATCACAAGTTACAGAGAAACAATTCTCACCATATTACTCATAAGTGTGAATCCCCCATCATACACATCTAAGCTATTGGCACACATAGGTAGAATAGATCTTTGCTGCTTTTATTTTCGAGTAACAGCCTTTAGAACAGATCACATATCTCTTCTTGCTCTTTAATTGTCTTATGGTAGACACCTCAGTCTTTCAGGTATGCTTATGGTAGATAAGAAATTTGAATATATATTAATGAATAGCCAAGGACTGCTAGCAATTCTGATGTAATCAATGTGAGTTACAGTGGTAAGTTAAAATGATGATGCAAATACAGTTATAAATGTTCAAGAGACAAAATGGTGATCCAGTAACTAGTTTTGTTCAGTCCTTAAAATATGAATCTGTCTCTTCCCTTCCCCACAGTTTCCTGTACTTCCTGGAAATACAATACTGAAGATAGATTTTTGCCACTCACCCCATCTTATCTTTTTCCCCAGACACAATGAATCCCTTGTTTTATAGGTTCCTTGTTTTAGTTGCTAGATCTGGCCTGGAACTTTAATGTGTCTGGCAAACAGGAAGAAACCTTATAAAGATAAGGAGAAAGGAGAGAGGTCATTTTGCAGTGATTCTTCACTAAATGAAAGCAACTCCATGCAGTAAAAGAAAACCTGAAAAGAGTGGAATTTTCTTGATCTGCCATAATCCTCAATAACAAGATTTGAAGTTTTTCCTTTAGGCTGAAGGATTACAGTGTTCCCAGTGTGCCATCACATGTTTAGGAACCATTAATGCACCCTTGCTAAGTAACCCTCTGAACCCTGGGATTTCAGGGATGCCAAGAGGTTTAGTCCCTCCTGGAAAGGACTGCCTTGCACAGGTAGGACTTTGTTTGTGTCAGAGTTATGACTTGGTGGCATTTCTCTGTATCAGTCAGTTAGCAGAGGCAGCAGCAACAGGATGGAATGGTATGCTATCATGCCACAGAGATAAGAAAATCACAGAGAAAAAAGGGGCATCCCCACTATTAAAGCAATAAAAGTGGGACAGGTGACTGGCACCCATTTAGTCATTGTCAAAAGACTTAATATGCTTCAACTGTACAGAATGTAAATGTAATGGGAGAGTGGAGTTCATATTCAGAATGCTGAGAGATGAGCTGAATTCCCAACTGTATTGGCAGGATTAGCATGGAAGGAAATCATTCCATTAGCCCCAGGTGAACACTTCTGGTTGCAGTGGTGTTGCTTCTTACCCATTGCTTTACTATCTCAATGTAGAATTCACCTGGGCCCCCTTTCATATTGGACCCATCAAGATGGCTGAAAATAATGGGGACTTTTAACCTTTGTACTTTCAACCCCAGTCCAGTCACTATGGCCGGATGAATTAAACATCAGGTGCAGCCCGAATCTAACATGGCCAAAAGGCTTGCTTTTTCTTCCCCACCCAGTGTCTTTAATTGCACCCCCACTTGCATGGTAGGGCAATCTTCACTCACCATTGGGTCTGTGCGCCCGTTGGTAAATGCCTGTCCTCCGGTGCAATCTAGGACAGGCAATTGTAGTTTCCTGCTGGTGAGAATTCTTCATCAGTGGAATCCTCTTTCCCCAGTTGGGACTCACCGCTCCTCCCTTCATGGGCGGCAGCAAGCTTTCCCTTGCATTTCATGTCCGGGGATTTACCGGCTTTCTCATTGCCTTTGCTCTTGAATGTAGTCGTCGTTTGCAGGCAGTTGGTGATTCGATGCCCTTCCTTGCTGCATTTAAAACACAAACCACTTTTGGCGCGTCATTCTTTTTCTTCTCCCCATGGTTTCTGCTGTGATTCTCTCTTCACCACAGCACCAGATTGGGAACCCCTTTTCCTGGTAGCTTGCATCTGCATCTGTTCCTTGAGCTGTAGTTTTGTATTCTCTACAGTCCCAGCAAGGTAAATCCACTCCGTTAAAGTCTTTGGTTCCCCCCCCCCCCCCCCGTTGAGGGCCATCTGTAAAATCTCAGGCTTCAAGCCCATCTGGAAATACTCCAACTTAAGGGATTCTGGCCAATCAAGTAGATGACCTGCCAATCTCTTAAATTCCAAGGCATACTCCGCAACAGACCAGTTGCCTTGTCTGATGTTTTGCAAGCCTGTTTTCACTGTCATTCTGGATAAGGTGTCTTTGAAGCATTCTCTAAGTGCAGTCATAAAAGCGTCGAAATCTAGTAGCTCTGAAGCATTGGCATTGTGCATCTCTACTAACCAGTCTGATGCACCCCCATCTAGATAGGCCAACACGTACCTCACTTTTGCCTCTTCATCCACGAATGACTCTTCAAATTCATTCATGAAACCCTTTACATGGGTCATGAAACAGGCCAACCGCTTTGGGTCCCCGTCAAACTTCACCTTGATTTCTCTGGCCCCAGCCAGTCTGACTAGCTTCTGAGTAGGCTTTGGTCTCTCACTCCATTGTCTCAGCTCTGACCCATCAATCGCTGCTCCTGTCGACTCTTCTTCAGCCCCAGAGCTATCCTCAGATGACTCTCCTTCTCCCGAAGTAGTCATGGCGCTTTCGGGTCATGGACTCATTTCCACACCCTCTAATTTTTGAAGTATCTTCTCCATCACTCGTTGCATTGTCTGCAGTTTCTGTCCAACTGTCTCCACTTCTGCGTCTAATCTGGTCATCTGAAGTTCCAGTCTTGACACACATTGGGTCTGCGAGCCTTGTCTCGTAGTTACATGGCTCACCATCTCGCTCTCCATCCCCCCTCCGATACCCGTGGACCACCAACCTTTCGTCTTTGGTGTCTTGCTTCGGGTCTCTGCAGGACGTTCTGGAGAATCGGACAAGCAGGGCTCTGCTTCTTTATCCTGCTTCTTACGGGTGCTTTTTGCTGCAAACTTCAGTGTCTTTGTTCGTTTTGGAACTGCTCCAGTCTCTTGCACCTTCTCCTCTGCAGAGGTGCTTGGCTGCTCTGTGGTTGCTTCACTCATCATTGTCCCTGAGGTTGCTCCTTCCATTGAAATCAGAACTGTTGAAGGATATGCAAGACTCAAAGGTGTCGGGTGACTCTCAGCCGAAGGCGAATCCTCAGGTAAAGGAATATCCTCGGGTAGAATCGACATGTAACACAGATTCTGTTCTTTCTGTGATGTCTCTGGATCTAATTCTCCAAATCAGCATTCCTCAGTACACTCCATTTAGAGTATAGTAGAAAGCTTTATTGAAAGTATTACAACTCAGAACATATCTAAAGACCAGAATGACAATTCCCGCCAAGCAGTCAAACTTCACTCTTCCCCCCACCTACATGTCACTCCTCCCTTGCTGATGCATTATCCAGTACTTTTCCCATCCAACCACGTTTCCCTCCCATCAGCATATTTCTCTTCAGTACCAAGCAATGCAATGCAGGTGCATAGCCTTGACCAGCTGTAAACATTCTTCCACAGTCTTTTTGGAATTTCACTCTCTGTGTCCTCCCCCTCCCTTCTCTTGAAATCCTTTGCACTGACACGCATTGTGAATAATCCATTCTCAAATACAATTCAACATGCATGGCAGGGCTTGCACTGTGGCAACCCTGACAGCAGCTTAGATAGGCAGGAAGTTTAATGAAGTGTGGTACAATTTCCCCCCCCCCCAAAAAAAAAAAAAAAAAAATAGTTCATTTAAACCTGAGACCAGGACACATTTACACTGAAGTATAAATTGAATTATTGACAATTACAGTACTGGGGGCCAATGAGGAAAACCTGGAGAGGCATAGGATTGTAAGCCCTCTTTGCTGACATATGCAAAATGACTCTTCCATTTCATTGGCTATTTTATAACTAGAGTTAATCAGCTTAAACTTCAAAGGTCATTACTGTTATACATTGATAAAATTATCTTTACTAATTTGGTCCGATAAATGCTCATTTGAATACCCTGTAGGGGAGGTATTAGATGAGATTATTCATCTTCATATAATGGACGCCTTTGAATATATCTAGCCACTACCTTAAAATGTTGGTTCCTAACTCTAGCCACAAACAATTCTCAGCTACCTGATATACTCTCAAAACCTAGTTTGTATTCTTGTGGTTAACAGTTTCACTTATCTTGTTAGTGCTTTGTTAGTTTGGGCATGGCTTTGGATTTCAGGTGCTTGCTGGCTTCTGCTTAGCCCATAATGTGGTCTGCTAATTTGCTTACTAAAATAGAACCTTATAAATTTGTGGTTCCATTTGAAACCCTCAATCTTTCTCCTTCAGAAGTGTTAAACTGATTAGCTAGCTACTCATGTCATTATCAGAGAGCCCATCCCACCATTCAAAACTACTCCAGCATTCTCCATATATTTAATAGAAATGGCTGCATTGAATACTTCTGTAAGGACTCCAGAAACAATAGAAAAACCATTGAAGCACATTGTAAAGTGCTTTGAAAAGCCCTCTTGGAAGTGAGCCATTGGAATGATTTAATCAAAGCTTTGGCAAATCAAAGCACTCCTTTAGTGCTTTGCATAGCCCTAAAAGCTATATAGATAATTCTATCAAGATTCATTTTTGAAGAGTTTATCACTGCACCCTCAGTGCATTATGCCATCAGTAAAACACTGCACAGAATATACATTTTGAAACAATCAAGTGTATTATGGCTTGTATTGCCAACTGAAACTGGCAGCAAAAGTAACTAGCTTATGGAACATTTTGCTACAAGATGTGGAAAATATGCTTGTTAGTGCATGTGATTTGAACAGAGGCAATAATCATAGGGAGAGAGAGCAAGAAGAGAGAGAGGGCACAATAGCCTTCATCTCCCCAGAGACTGGGTGGGTCTTTGACCTCCTCTGGTACAAAACCCTTTGATTCTTATATGGTATTGGCCATTTGTTTCTTTTCTAAGAAAGACTTGGATGATGTCAATGTCCAATACAGAAAGCTGGCAAATAAATGTAGCATCTTCACTGCATATGTGCTATAAACAAGGGAGTGTCTCTCTTGCTCTCCCTCCCTCCCTTTCTCTCTCTCTCTCTCGCACACACACACAGACACACACGTAAACACACTTCTGGGTAATCACCTCTTAATGGTTAAATGGTTGAAGAGTATATTTAATTGACAAAGCAATTAATATTATCAGCCTTAATAGGAAGAAAAGAACTGATGGATCCTCTTCACAATATGCCAATGTAACAGCTTTTAAATGTCTTACAATTTTTTATGATGGTGGGTTAAACACTGCCAGTCAGAATATTGGACTCTAAGTATAATAGAGATTAACTGCTATGCACTTGACTCTGATTTTTTTTTCAATTTTTGTCCAAACGCTTGACCATTTATGTTACATTTTGGCAAGAATTTGTTTCTAAAGAATGTGGCGCAGGGTGAAAAATATAAGATTTGCAAATCAGTGCCTAGGCATGAAGCCTACTAGGTACCTAGTTTATCCTACCTAATAGAACTGTTGTGAGGGAAATGTCCTGGCTTCCTTAAATACAGGAATATAAAAGTTTAATCCATAAAAACTGTCACACAACCGATTCAGTGTCTTTTTAAAATCTGGTCTGTGTTTTGAGCTAAGGACTGTGTCACAGAAACTGAATGATAACTATCTTCTGAACAATGGATTTATCTCAAACTGCAAATCAGATCAGTCACTTAAAAATGTAGACTAAGATGTAGAAGATATGAGTAAATAAAAGTTGGCATTTATTTCAGGTCACTTTAGCATTGTTTCATTATGAAGTCATCACTTCAAATATAATCATCATCATCATCATCCAGATTTAACTCTGGTTGAAAAGAAGAAAGTATGGATAACTGATGTGGCAATACAAAGGAATAGTAGAGTAGAAGAAGAATAGTAGAATAGAAGAAGAATAGAAGGAATTGGAGAAGATCACAAAATATCAAGATCTGAAAATTGAAGTTGAAAAATTATGGTATAAACTGTCAGTGGTGGACCCAGTGGTTATCGGCACACTGGGTGCCATTCCAAAAAACTTTGTACGGCACTTAGAAAATCTGCTCACTGACAAAATTTCCATCTGTCAATTACAAAAGACCACACTGCTTGGATCTGCATATACTGTATACTATGCTGATACATTACAACATCCGAGGTCCTTGGGAAGAACTCAATGCAAATGAAGGCCAACACCAGCTAAAGAACTGGCAGCTGTGATTTCACAATGTTATGAATAATAATAATAATAATAATAATAATAATAATAATAGTAGTAGTAACAATAGAAGTTCCCAGGTTTAATGTCAATGAAAGTCTGGGAACATCTCTACCTGAGGACCACCTATATGCTACATTTAATATTTAATGTGTACTGTTTCTCTGGTAGTTTTTGTTTTTGCTTAATTATAACCTTGGGTGAAATGTTCCTTACTGATATTTCCATACTCTGGAAGGGAATACTCTGCTTATTTTTTCTCTTCCCCAAATAAGAACAAAAGTCATTCTTTTGCCAAAAAACTGGAGACATGGGAGGAGGGAATTGGCTCCAGTGGGAAAGATATTTTTTGAAAGTGTTCCGCCTTATTTAATTTCCAGCTTTAATTTTAATGTAAATTATGTTAGGGAAGGAAGGGACCATTTGTCCCTGCCTTTTTAACTGTAACTATTCCACATAAAAACAATATATAGTACAGTAAAGTGTACAGTACAGAATCAAATGGCTTGTTTAGCCTTAAAACTCTTGAATTCAGCTGCCAGACAATGTACACCAGTTATCTTAAATGTATTGCCCTTCAAATATGTTTTATGTTGTACTACAATCCCTATGATTCTCAAGGGACCTCTACAACACTACCTTTTTCATACCCCAATCTCCAAAAAGTCTTTTGAAGCCACTCCTTGATCATCTTAACTTCTTTTTTATAAGAATTTTATTAGATTTAAGAGAAAGATAAAAACTAGAAAAAAGAAAAAAACTACAAAAAGAAAAAAGAAAAAAAAACTAAAATAGAGTGAAAAACACAAGAGAATTTTTAAAAAAAAAATTACAAGAAGAGGTGACTTCCGACTTTTAACAGCCAGGATATACAACAAATTTTCCATAATCAATCCCTTACTCTATATTAAACCAAAATCACATTATTTCTATAAATCATTCCATTGGCACATTATAAAAATCACTAAATACAGTTGCTCCATCCCCTTATATTAAAAGAAAAAGAATGAATATATATATATATATATATATATATATATATACACACACACACACACACACACACACACACACACACAGACAGTATGTGTGTGTGTGTGTGTGTGTATACACCTCCTAATCAACGTCCCCCCCAAAGATAACATTTAATTATTTCCTTCCTACTACTATTCTACTGTATACATTTCTGTCTACTATAATAAAAATCAAACTAAAAAAGCATATAAATTGCCTGCCATTATAATTAATAATACAACAATTATAATAATCTTAATGATATTAAGCCTAAAACCAAACATTTATTATTATACCTTATTAATCTTAATCCAAATCATTAAAGATGAATGAAGTCAAACCAGTCCTAGAAGCAATCCAGATAAATATTCTTAAGCCCTTACTCCACTTCAAAATAAACCAGAGCATTTACATATCCCCAGAATACACACAGAGCTTTTTTCAAAAAGAAATCAGACAGCCCAGCTGCCCCCCTTAAAATCTCTGACTTCTCAACAAAAAGCCTCCCATACATAATAACCCCTTCTTTTCCATAACATTCCATCAGCAATTCAATTTCACTTACGGCTTGCAATTTGATCTGTCCGTTTAATTTCTTCAACTTGATTATCTGA